>JAKOGI010002901.1:32500-37500 GCA_029747015.1 Carnegiea gigantea
TCCAATGGAGGATTTGTTGATTCGTAAAATTATTCTAAGGAAATTTGGCCACCATAGATGTCAAAAGGTTCAACTCCTTCATCGAGCGGCTCATCAACCACATCATGAAGAATGTCATCCTTACACCTTGGCATATCAACCCCAAAAGCTGCTCTCAACAAACCTTCCATATCATCTCCACTAGTGAAATTTGGCAGGTCAATATTTGTTTCTCGACTTATGCTTCCTCTATATTTTACATGATCAAGAATGTCCCCTTTACCATGAAATAAAATGTTTATACTCCTTATGGAAACCTTTGAATTAAACATGTTGCTCCACTTCTTCTATAGGTAACCATTGATCCACTTTGCATCTCCTACATGGACATCGAGTTCTTCCTTCTACGAGATTTTCCTTAGCAAGCTTAATAAATTTGACGGCACCATCAAGATAATCAGGATGATCATTTGGTAATTCAATGCAACTTGAGTCTATTTCTACAAACATAAAATAATTTAGTGCAATATCTTATATGCTTCATTTTATGGTAATAAAACAAATACTGTGTAAGGAGTAGCCCTAAAAATTCAAGGACAATCAGGTTACACAAGAAGAGCTAATAAGAGACTGAACTAACATTAGGAGAATTAAAACTGAATGTGAAACAAGAAGGGCATTCTGTCTTTGGAATGATTCTCGCTTTGGGTGCAAGAAGCCCTACGTTCAATTGAAATAGATGATGAAACAAGAGGGTTTGAAGCTACTTTTCTATTCCTGATTTTGAGAATAGCTAAGTAGACCATGTTATTATTTGTCTACATTGACGTTAGACAATCAAGTCATTGCAAAGTGAATGATCAAGTCCATTTCAACTACTTGTTTTAGCTTCGGCCTCTACCTCAGTTGTGTACTTCCCATCCCCATCAATATGGAATTCTTTACTTATTCAAACGTATTGATTTTACTAATTTGAAAGTGTTGCATATATCAAGCTTCCCTATGATACATTCAACATGATAACTAGCCTGAAATCATTGCAGCATTCGTTAATTGATTGGAGTATCGCTCCATCTATCTTAATGCTAAAGGCTGGTGGCCGACAAATGGGATTTCAAGACAATTCTAGGTTGCCAAGGGTTGAGTGTTGGCCAAAGTGTTTCCAACATCAATGACAAAGCGGTATCTGACATCTCCTTTAGCAAGACGATCTAAGGTTGTGTTGACATCTCAACAGTTTTTACCGCTTTGGATTTTGCTCATCCCATTTCACAATCCCTTAGAATAGATGATGTAGCCTATATTATATGAACAAACTACTATTATAATGCTTTGATATGCTTCGGCCAAGTCACTTCTCATATTAAAATCACAATTGACAATAATTGTGTTATTGATTTTCATATTAGACTCATAGATTGACAAAATAATTTCCCAATGAATTTTTTTTCCTACGTCTTTTTTTAGGGGGAGTCTACATAGTAGTGAATTACCTTCATGTTGATAATTGTATGATCAAGAAGAGGGATTGAGTTGAGGTGGGTAAATAAAGAGTAAAAATTGATCTCCTTTACTAATTAAAATGCCCTTTCTTCTAAATTGAAACACTTATTTCATTGCATAAGTTCCATCACCTATAACAAATACCCTATTATAATCACACAAGACTCCCAACTAACCATAAAATATTTATCAAAAGAATAAAATAAAAAACAAAGCCAGATAATTAAAGAAAACTCTAGCATTCAAGGGTAGGGAAGAATGACCTAACCAAAACCAAAAAAAAAAAAACCCACATCAATTCTCACAGTAAGAAATAAAAATCACCAAAGAACTTAACTTATCTCAAACCAAGCTCACATAATCACAGTATTCATAATATCACACCAGCACTCAGTCGTCAAATAAAGATTCAAACTTAAAATTGATCCAGATAAACTAGAAAAAATGATACAAGCTTGAGGGGACAGAAGACCTTTTAAGCTGCTTAGAGAAGCCGCTGGGGTCTCCGGGTCAAGCACTTAAGCCATTCAATCTAAACCAAACTAAGAATGCAACCAAAACTCTAGTCCAAGTCTCCAAACTTATTCAAAAGTTCGGCCCCATTTGTCAAATTCCTGCATCCTGTAAACTCAAAATCAAATATTGAAATTAAACCTAGTAATCCAAAAGAAAAACCCAAATTGCTAAAATCAGTTGTTTTGACCAATTAAAGTTCTATTCTCCAGCGTTACACCTCTGTCGCCAACTCACCATCTATCATTGCTGACAAAAAAGAACTAGATAATAAATGTAAACGATATCCAACACAATAATCGGATAAAGAAGCACACCAAATTATCAAACTGCATGCCTTCCAAATCCTCATCCATCAGAACTGCAACTCTAGCAGTGTTGCTACGATTTCGATACTAACACAACCATCAACATATATATATATATATATATATATATATATATATATATATATATATATATATATATATATGTGCGTATATATATATATATATATATATATATATATATATATATATATATATATATATATATATATATATATATATATATATATATATATACATACACACACACACACACGTGTATATGTATGTATATATGCATATATACATATATATATGTGTGTGTGTGTGTGTGTGCGCGCGCGTGTGTGTGTGTTGTGACGGGGTCTCCTGTCCAATGTAGATCTACTTTGACAGGAAAGAGATTTTTCCCCCTTCTCCTTTTTCTCTCTGTTCAATACAGTTAAAGGTAGATATCTCATACATGATGCCTTGGCAGCATCCGCATTTAAAAAAGTTCCAATGCAACAAAAAGACGAGAAAATCATAAGTCCAAAATTGAGTAACCTCTGGCATTAGGAAACAAGATTGCTAACAGGGACAATAAGGGAACTAGTCTAGATTTAGCAGCTAACATGACAGAAACCGACACCTATCAACCTCAAAATAGACAACCGCATCAAGCAATACAACTGATATCAGTATGACAATAACACCTGGAATGAACAAGCTGCCCAAATACTATCGAATTCGAATCCCAGGCACAAGAAATTCAGATTATATCCAACAAAGACCAGAATTCAAAACTTGATAATCAATCAACACCACTAAGAACAAATGTTGTCAGTAAAGTATACAGCTGCAAATTAAACCTCGGAGCAGCCTTGACAGCATCACTGAGATATAACAGAACTTAGAAAGCCAAAAGACAATACAATATCACATTAAATGAAGCCACTATAATATCATGCACCAAGGAGGCAACAAAGCAGTTTACATGGTATGAGAGAGTGAAACTACCTTCATTTCTCCTTATAGATCATAATGACATGTTCCAAAATTACCTATAATTCAAAAGATATCTTTATTTGGAAGGATGAACACTGCCATTGTTAATAATCTAAAATATATGGTTAGCAATCCCTACTTAACACTTGTCTTGCCAATTGGCCAATGATCTCTCACATAAATACCTTCAACTACATCAATCAATATACTAACCCTGATAATCGTATCAGAACATAAACTTCCAAAAGATTCACATTAAATAAGTAAAGAATGAATAAGCCAACACCTCTATAAGAGTTAGGTAAGATACTCAACCTATAAAAAAACCCAAAAAAAAGGAAACAAAAATAAACAAACAAATAAACAAATCAGCCCAACAACAGCATAGCAAAAGAATCAAACATAGTAAAATGCCAAATTGTAAGTATAACAAGAGGAATAGCCCACCTCCTTCCAAAGTAAACCCCTGTTAATTTGTAGCATCTCACCTGAATGTTTAGAAACTTAGGTAAGGGACAACTCTACCACTAAAAGGACAAGTCCAAACCAATACTTCAAAAATAAAAACAATAATGAAATCATCACAGTAATAGGACTCACTGAGCAAGAAAACAAGATGAAAAGGAGAACGCCATCCTCAAAAACACTCCACTTGGAATTTTATTTTAAAATGGATGTAGGTCCAACAAGTTGATCCCACCGAAATGCACCCTGTGAAAACATGAAACTTGCCCATGCATGCAAGAAAATACAGAGACGACAGCAGAAATGAGTAAAAATCAATGCACTTATGGTTTAGATTGTGAAAAGAATGAATTTATCACAAGTAATGGATGACAGACCATAACATGTAAATATCCTGGTTATAACAGTATTACAAGAAAATTTTTTTGGCAAGGAATAACACTACATGAAGTTTGTGGGCAAATAAGACAAAAACTCAAGAATGCACAAGAACAGGCAATGATAGTGCACTGAAAGGGGGGACAGGAAAGCACACAAATAAGAACTGGTTTTTTTTTTTTTTGTGAGGGGGACATGCATTGCTTCACAAATTCTTATTGAAACATAGAGAACCAAAAGCATAGATTAACCACTAGTGTTCAGGAGTCACAAAAACTATTAAAATCAAGCATACATATAAGTTTGAGAATAACATCTGTTTAGCATACAGTCCTCTCTCAACATTTTCAATGCTTCCTTTCTTAATCATCTGATAATAACTCATGAATTTATGATGAAATCTCAAACTCAGAGGATACAGTGCATAACTAGGAGACCACACGAAATGGGCTAGATGATTTAGTCAACTGTGTTCTAGTTAAATATCACAAAATCGAGCAACCTCTAAAGTTTGAATACTTAAAATAATTAAGAAATATAGTCACAATTGAAATGAAAATCAAATGAAAACCTCACATCTAAAATGTAATATTATGAGTCCTAAAGAACAAATAAAAGAAACAAGAGATTGGGACAAAGTTCATACTCCGCAGACAATGGAATGCCAGCCTTGAACAGAGACAACTCAGAGAAGGCAACAGAAAGTACAACAACAAGCAATAAGTATTCGAAGAAATTCGCACTTTCTGATAAATGGAATCGGACTGTTGAGACGCGAGCGGGTAGCAAAACCAAGCAGGAGGATGCAAATATGGTAGAAGATCAAGAACAGGGCACTTCAGTCAATAAAGAACACGATACCACATTCAA
>JAKOGI010002901.1:40000-62500 GCA_029747015.1 Carnegiea gigantea
TTACAAATAAAACTTACAAGGTAACGCCCCTCCCCCCTTTAGGATAGCATATGTAAACAGAGCTTCATTAATAGAACAGGGCATAATAAATTATAGTACTTTGCCATTAGAAGCTAACATTGATGGTGCATCAGGCCAAAACATGAAAAATTCAGGACTTACAATGAAAGAAAATATTGAGAACAGTTCCTATATATAGCGGTATGGCCTGTTAAAAAGAACCACTTAAGAGAGAGAAGAGCAGGAAAGACAAAAAAAGCAAGCTATAACATTTTTAGTAAATCTATACTCGACATGAGGGACACAAATGATACACTAACTTCTCAACGACCGGGCTGTACGTCACTAATACAAATAGAATCCTTGTGCTTGGTGATGGCGAAAGGCAACCTTTGAAGGTTTCGGGCAGATTGAGCTTTATCCATGTGCGTATTTATTTTCGAAAATTGTATTCATATTTGTTAGAGTTAGGTTATTAATTCCACCCATAAGGGTGCTAGTCTGAGTCACGTAATGCGATAAAATGCTATATAAGAACATATTAGTAATTTTAACCTAGAAATTTTAGGATCTTTTACTAACTGTTTTATTATAAATAAGGACAAGTTTAAGAGGCAATGATACGATAGTGAGTATCATGAGTTTCTGCACAAACCCTAGAGCACTTAGAGCATTAGCAGCCAGTGTCACGCGAGGTACATGTGGGGCCCGCAAGGCACATGGCTTGTCAGAGGCCTGCTGGCAGCGGGAGGGCAATGCAGGGGGCAGGCGGGATGTCTTGTCCAGGTGTTCCTCCTCCCATTCCTCTCTTTTTTGTCCTTTTGTGATTTTTCAAATATATTTTTATTTTTTCTTTTTTTAGTAAATATATAATTTTTAAATGATTAAAAAAAATAAGTAGTGTATTATAAGGTGGGTTTATGGCAAATATTTTGATTGGATAATTAAAAGTGAGTTCCATAGGTTGGAGAAGTGATGAAATGTAAGTTCCAAAATTGTGAAACTTTTACTGGCGTGGCAGACCAGAGTTCCAATTTTTGAAACTCTGGTGAAAATGCTCTTAGGTTGTGGCATTATGGAGGTTCCCCACTTCTTGAGGTCCTTCTCCGATCAGTGATTTAAAGCTATGTTCAAATATCTTTTGTTACAAGATCAAGGTAAATCTATTTATGCTTATATGTATATATATATATATATATATATATCTATCTGTGTGTGTATGTACATATATATATATATATATATATATATATGTGTGTGTGTGTGTGTGTGTGTGTGTATATATATATATATCGGGTGTTGAACTTAAAGGAAAAAAAATATTAAATCAAGTCTTTTATCATGTTAAAGAAGGGCATGTTACAAGATAGTTATGGAGTGAGACTTATACCCATACTAGTATCAGTTTTCCCAGTACTCACACCATATCTATCTAAAATTTATTTCAATACTCATCTTAGATTTTAAGTGGAATAATTCAGATTCTTAATGAATGCGGGCTTTACTATAGTCGTAAGTCACCTCTGTTATAGTTTTGGTCGTTTTGGGGGTTCTTGTTCCCCCCCCCCCCCCCCCCAAAAAAACAACCCAAAAAAAAAAAAACAACCCATGACACACCATAATTCCATCACCCCTCTTCACTTATAAATATCTATCACTCACCCTTATCCCCCCATCTTTTCCAACACCACTCTCAGCCCCAACAACCACACTCTACACAAAAGAAAACCTAGCTAAAATTAAAGAGAACTAGAAAAAGAAGTGCTCAAAAAAAAAAAAAAAAGAGAAACCACACCCAGCCATGTCTCTCATCCTCTCCCCCCTCCTCATCCCCTCCCTTCTCCTCCTCTTCTCCTTCTCCTTCATCATTTCTCTCCTATCTGCCCCACCATCACCTCGACGAGCCACCCCCGACCTCGAACACACCCCATAATAGGGTGCCCCCTCTCTTTCTATGCAAACCGGGGGCGGATCCTCGAGTGGTACGCAGAGCTCCTAGCCGGCTCTCCAACCCAGACCATTGTGGTGAGCCAGCTAGGGGCTCATCCGACCTTGGTTACGGCCCACCCAGCCAATGTAGAGTACATTCTTAAGACCAACTTTGGCAACTTCCCAAAAGGGAACCCCTTGGCTGAAATCCTAGGAGATCTTCTTGGCCATGGAATATTCAATGTATATGGTGAGTTGTGGGCTGCTCAGAGAAAGCTAGCTAGCCATCAGTTCACCACTAAGTCCTTGAAAGAGTTTGTGGTTGAGATCTTACAGGATAAGGTCCAACGTGGTCTTCTTCCTTTACTTCAGTCGGCAGGGGCGGAGCCAAGATTCAAAGTAAGGGGGACAAGATTAATAATACATATAATATAAACTTTAATAGTTTTAAAATAAAGTGCGCAGCTAATACATTCAAGAAAGTTGTAATCAACGAGATCTCATGTTTTGAAAGTAAAGCATGGTATTATCGTTCGACAGACTTTTAAAAAAATCAATCTCAAAATAAGTATAAGGAACAAAATTAGAAGAAACTTAAAAAGCACTCGCAAAAATTCAAAAGAAAAATATAAGAGGGCAACATGAGGAGTTAAACCCACAATCTTCCACACTAAGTAACCAACCACTCTGCTATGCACATCTTTGTGAAGTATTCAGGAATTAATTAATTTATATCTATTTCGTTCCACAAAAATATCCCACATTTAATTTTTTTCCCTCAAAAAACCAGGGGGTCAATTGACCCACTTCCCCATTCATGGCTCCGCCCATGTCAGTCGGCAGCCAGCCACAATCAAATTATTGATTTGCAGGTGCGCATAGAATATTTTTGTTTATTTATATTTTTGTCACGTGAGATGTTCTTTTTTGGAGAATTTTTTTTAAAAAAATTATTTTGGTGTTGATGATCATATATATATATATATATATATATATATATATATATATATATATATATATGTATTAAGAATTTTTTACTTAACTCCTTTTAAAAACAAAGAGAGAATCTTCGACTTAATTTTTGTATTTTAAACGTTTGCTTTGTTTATTTATATTTTTGTCACGTGAGATGTTCTTTTTTGGAGAATTTTAAAAAAGAAATTATTTTGGTGTTGATGATCATATATATATATATATATAATATATATATATATATTATATATATATATATATATATATATATTATATATAATATATATAATGTGTGTGTGTGTGTGTGTGTATATATGTGTGTGTGTGTGTTAAGAATTTTTTACTTACTTCCTTAAAAAACAAAGTGAAAATCTAGTACTCAATGTTTGTATTCTAAACGTATGTTTTATTCATTAATCTTTAACATTGGACATTGCAAAAATACTGTCAAATAAGAGCAAAAAAAATCGATGAATAATATTTTTATGTTTTACATTTTGAAAATACTTTTTGTTCATTCTTATATATATATATATATATATATATATATATATATAATATATATATATATATATATATATATATATATATATATATATATATATATATATATATATATATATATATAACTCCTAAAAATATTTTCCTTAAATTATTATTCCTCTATGTGGATACATCATTATGCATCCACATATCACGTTAATAGATTAAGTATGTAAAATTATTCTGTATAAGATGATGAAACGATTTCAGAAATGTAAAACTAATAAAAAAACAAGTCACTAAGTTATAGAATAATTGTCAGTCATATTATTAAATATTAGTGCATCCATATCATGATAAAATAAAATTTAAAAAATTAAAAAAGATTCCCCCATGTGTCGGTGGGATTGTGATATATTTTTTTTTTTTGGGGGGGGGGGGGTTGTAATGAGAAAGATTTGGTTTAGGCATCATGTAGTATTCTTTGGATTGCTTGTCCCGTCTTGGACTGATTACTATTTTCTCATTCTTTTATGAAAAATATTCATAAAATACGAAAAATCTTAGTATTCTCATGTATACATAAAGACTGGCATGGCCTTCCAAAGTAAATGGAAAATGCTTTAGGTTTTTATATATAACCAAAATAAAGTTGATTGCATTTCAAAGTAGGTCTAAATGATCATTATAGTTACTTGGTGAGAAAAATAAATGTTTTCAGTCATTAAAATCAAATGCTTTCTAAAATTATCTTTTTAAAATTGTTCTTATACTTTTTGATACGAAAACAAAAGAAAATAGTTGTCAATGAAGAGAAAATAATACATCACTATCAAAGCATTATTTATTGAAAATCTCCAATAATAGTTGCAAAAATTAAAAATGAGTTGTGCTTGTGAATTTCTATTAGCAAAACGCTAAATGTCTTGTTGCAAGATGCCTAAAAGTGTCTTATTTTCATTAAAAATATATATTATTATGTATAAAATCGGAAGAAATATTATGATTGAATAGTAGAAGGATGTCAAAACTTACAAATTGTGTAAAATGATCCTTTTATGCATAATTTTTCACATTAAAAAAATTAGACATATAATATACCTTCGCGAATTGAGTTGATCCAGTTAGGGTGTCAATTTTTATTTTTGGGTGTAGCTGACGAATATTAAAGTTTACAACTCGTAACAAGTTGTAATTATTCAAAATTTGATGATTTTAAATCATAAAACACATTAATGTAAGTTAAAACAAGACATTTAAAAGTTTCTTGTGATAAGACACGTATCATCACCATTTCTATTATACGTCTAGTTATTCTTATTTGCCAATCTGCTAATCAAGTGGGGGCACTACATGTACAACAACTAACATAACTCAACGTGTTAATATTTTCAAATTATTTTCACAGGATTAATTATATTAGTCAAAGATCAAATTTAGGCCCACACATTACACTACAACACAGCGCCAGTTTAGAGACCGAAAAATTTGGTCTTAAATATCTAAATTCCAGTCTCCAAATAATTTTTGAGACCGCACAGGGAATGAAAAGGCCCGGTCTCCAAAAGTTTGGTAGCAATTCAAATTTCGAGATCGAATTTAAAGGCTCGGTCTCTACCTGAGACCAACTTTTGAGACTACAGAGTTCTGGACCCATTGGACTCTGGGCTACTTTGGTCTCTGTTTGAGATCAAAACACCAGGTCTCTAATTGAGACCAAACAGGGCCGATCTCCATTTGAGACTGTAAAATTTGGTCTCCAGTGGAGTTCGGCAGTTTTGGTCTCTATTTGAGAACAAATGGGCCGGTCTTCATTGGAGTCTGGCTGTTTTGGTCTCTAATTGAGACCAACTGGGCCGGTCTCCATTCGATGGCACAAGCTTCGGTCTCCGATAGAGATCGAACCTAAAATTTGGTCTCAATCAGAGACTGGGTCAATATTTTTGACAACTTGGAAACCGAGACTTTGCCTCAGTCTTAAACAGAGACCATTATTGTATTTCGGTCTCTAATTTGCCCTTTTTTTTGCAAAGTTTCTTGCTTTGCCTCGGTCTCAAACAGAGACAGTGAATGTATTTCGGTCTCTAATTTAGCTTTTTTTTCTGCGAAAATTCTTGCAACATGCCCCTATAGCCTACACTATACACAATGTGCTAATTACATGTCCAAGCCACAATTGCCATGGAATATAATAACTCAAAGTATATGGCACACATTTGGCATCACAAATCTCACATTACATCAAAATTTCCGCAATTTCATATTCCATATCCAATACTTTCTACAACACCACCAATAATTACAATCCAACATTTGCACAAGGAAGCGTTCACAAACAACGGTTATCCAGCATACATTAAGCCCCGAGACCAATGTTCCCACATTCAAGCGTTCAAGTAATTACACTTACACATCAAAGTACGCAAGCTATGGATGAAAACCATAGATACCTAAACCTATGACGACGCTTGAGAGTTATCGGCACGCGTGGGTGGCTAAGGAGCGATGAGAAGCTATCAAACCGAGCATTAAGCTCCATTAAACCAACTCTTTGCTCATCCAGTTGCTTCCTCGTGGCTTCTAACCCCTCCCTAGTACTCCTCAGCTCCTGCTCTATGGAATGCAGTAGAGCTTGGGTTGTCTGCAACTCGTTCTGTGTCGTCTGCAACTAATCCTGGAGATGGGTGACTAACGGGGAGGAATATGCCGATTATGTGCTGCAGCCATTGTGCGTGGACTTGGCTGGTCTGTCAAACATGGCTGGACCCTCTCTACCAAGTCCTTACAGAGTGCCCTTCTCATTCCAACCACCACAAGCCGTGAAGAAGATGTGATCATCTACTGCTGAACCAATTTGGACATCGGTGTGGGTTTTCAGTTGCTCATATTTTTCCTGCATCAGCATAATGAATAGAAAAAGTCAAACAAGTAACTTGTGTACAGATTTTCGTCGCCTAACTTTAAACCAAACTACTGCTATGGTGCTTACATAAACACTCTATGCGTAAGCATTGCACCAAATCTGCTGACCATTCTCATCAATCTTAGAATGAGTGGCAATGAACAACTCAACAACCGAAGGTCTCCTTTGCAATTGCTTTGCCTATCGCGAACACATACATATCTCTACATTAGCAACATTGCAAAGTTAAAAACCACATTTTCAAGTAATATAGTTCCTATTTTCATACCAATCTTTCGGCCCACATTATAGCCGATATTGACCCCTGGCTGTGCCCAATCTTAACCTTAGGCCCCTATGTCTTGTTCTTCCTATTCTACTCAGATAGCTTCTTAAATCCCTCATCTGTTTCCCTCTTGTGCTTCAATGATGCGCGAAGATCATCCGTTATCCAAGGAATTATCTTCTCAGGAGGCTCCTTTGTGGCCTTGTTCACTATATCTTTCACCCTAACACGCACCTTTTCTTGTCATTCTCTTATGACTAGTGTCTCATGCTCGGGATCCCATGTGAATCGTTCTTGCACGTAAAATTCCACAAAAAAACAAAAATTGTGCACTGTGTTAGTATTTATACATAAATGTGTGTACTTTTTGTATGTATACATATATGATTAAGACCCTAAAGAGTGTGTATGTGTGTGTAGATATAATATTTTTGAAAAGAAACGAACACAGTTCTGCCTAAAAATGGACCATATCCTAGGCTTAAAGCCATACATTACGTCCTTGCAATAAATAAAAGTAGAGAAGACATTTGCATGCTCAACGGGCCACACGCCTAGAGTTCACCAAGTATACATCTCAACGGATCACACATTCAGAGTACTGGGGTTTACATCCCAAAATACAATAGTAGATACGTACATATGCAATGTATATGCATAGTAATCTCTTATTTCATACGGCATAGTAATAAAGAAAAGACACATAAACAAAAGAAACCAAACCAAGCACATATAGAAATTTATAAAATGATTAGGCACTTCATGCTGGGCATTGGAAGCTACTTGGGAGTCGATGTCAAGTACATATGTACATATACATTGTATACATGAGTTTTTCCATTTATAAGATTCATTTGAGTTTTACAGTAGGTGTAGCTTTGGGGGTGCCAGTATATCACCTTGTAGTAGAAAGAGAGTTAAAATTCTACACTTGAATATTGAAGCTTGCGGGGACTATATTCAAGTAAGCACCTCCTCCAAAGTGTGGTTATGTTATGCTATAAGTGCCGCCGACTAGTAATCTCAATCCCTGTGTTCTGGTTAATTTAGGATTCAAGGCATAAGATTTTACATCCACTTGAATCTATGTACTGAACTTATTATTTGAATTCTATCACCTGACTGGTTCTTCAGGACTGCATCCTAAATTTGGACTGAAGCTGCCCTTGCTTTTGTGTTCTTTTCTTTGTGAAAAATGTATATTTGATTGAGCATGTCTCTCTTCTTTCTATCCTTATTCTGTTCTTTGCTTTCTTGCTTGAACAATAAACAAGAAGTTTTAAGTTTTAACACGTCAGGAGACATCTTTCAAGCTTCCCTAGTTTATTAACATACACTCTTTATTTCTACTTACCAAAAATTAACACTCTTTATTTCTGAGTTTATTTGTGCTACTTGCATTTTTGTTGCTAAAGTGGGTCTACTGACTTCGATATACATTGTGGGTCAACATTAGTTAGATAGGCACATTAATGGTGGACTGAAACTATTAGCTATAATATTAATCCAAATTATGGTCACTTCTCAGAAAGTCATCTTTGCATTTCACAATATCCATTGACCCAGCAATGGCCACAAGGACATAACAAAAAGTCCCACCCCAGTGTTTATTTTCACAGTCATTTTCTTACCTAGTAGCAGTACTTTTGCATCTTTGCTAGTAGTAGAACTGATAAGTATTATTAATTCATGACAAAAAAGACATTTTATCTTAATTTAAAGTTGTCTAAGAATGAGTTCTTCTATTGTTAAAAAGTTGACTAAAGTTGTCTAAGAATGAGTTCTTCCATTGATAAGTATTATTAGTACTTCGCTTATCAAAAACTCATTCTGCGACGCTTCTTTAACTTGGCAGAAATTACTGAAGAGATTACCTTATGATACCATATGCAAAGTAACCCTAGGCACGGACCCCAACTGCTTGGACCTCTCTGCTCCCATCCCTTCTCTCATCCAGGCCTTTGACGCCGCGGCTGCCACCTCCGCCAAGCGGTCCACTGCCTCAGTCTACGCTTTCTGGAAGCTCAAGCGGCCCCTCGATGTTGGGTCTTTGTTAAATTTTTATATTAATTGGGCTTTCAACAACGAGTCATGCACATAAGCTCAAATAAGGTTCCATCCCAAAATCAATTGGTAATGGGTGGAGTTACCCACAAGCTTATATATATGCTCAACCCCTTTAATATTATCAATATGGGAGAACACCCACTTTCATATTCTTTGAATTTTACTAATGTGGGACAATACCCACTTTCATAGTCTAACACGCCCCCTTACGTGTGGGCTATTAGCAAGGCCCAGCATGTGCACACAGTTTTAATCAAACGGGGACGGTAACAAATCAAGATTGAGCACCTGCTCTGATACCATGTTAAATTTTACATATCAATTGGGCTTTCAACAAAGAGTCATGCATACAAGCTCAAATGAGGTCCCATCCCAAAACCAATTGACAATAGGTGGAGTAACTCACAAGTTTATACACATGCTCAAGTCCTTCAATTTTATCAATGTGGGACAACACCCGCTTTCATATTCTTTATATTTTTATCAATGTGGGACAATACTCACTTTCGTACTCCAACACACCCCCTCACGTGCGGGTTACTAATAAGGCCCAACTCGTGCACACAATTTTAATCAAACGGGGACGGTAGCAACTCAAGATCGAGTAACCTGCTCTGATACCGTGTTAAATTTTTATATTAATTGGGCTTTCAACAACGAGTCATGCACATAAGCTCAAATGAGGCTCGATCCCAAAACCAATTGACAATAGGTGGAGTTACCTGCAAGCTTATATGCATACTAAAGTCCTTTAATATTATCAATGTAAGATAACACCCACTTTCATATTCTTTGAATTTTACCAATGTGGGACGATTCCTACTTTCATACTCCAACAGTCTGAAAGAAAGCTCAAGCAGGCCATCCGCACTGTCCATGCAGTCATCGATGATGTTATCGAAGCCAAGCAGAAGTCTCTGAACGCTCGCAACAACACCACCATCACCACCTTTCAGTGTGGGTCCCGCTTTCGGGGGGAAGTCTCTGAACGCTTGTAGAGGCGAAGAAAACAACCACCACCACTAACAGAAAGACCTGCTGTCCCGGTTCCTCTCCGTCGGGTACAAGGGAGAGGTGGTCCGAAACATGGCGGTCAGCTTCATCATGGCAGGCCGCGACACCACGGCTGCTGCCATGACCTGGCTCTTTTATCCCCTCTCGACCATGGACCCCACCACCCGAGATGAGATTTGAGGCGAGCTGGCTCGGGGAGCAGCCCATGTAGATGATAGTAGTCATGGGTCATGCCTGGGCCAATTGGGCTACGAGGGCCTAAGGACAGACATGAAATATTTGCAGGCTTGCCTATTTGAGGCAATGAGGTTGTACCCACCAGTGGCTTGGGACTCGAAACAAGCCCTGAACGACAACGTTTTGCCGGATGCAACAAAGGTTAATGAGGGAGATCGAGCCACGTATTTTCCCTATGGGATGGGGAGGATGGATACCATTTGGGGGAAGGACCGGCTCAAGTTTAGACCAGACCGGTGGTTTAATCAGACCGATCATGATGATGACCAACGGGTTCAAGGGAGCGAGAATAGTAAGCGGTTCAAGATGGTGAGCCCCTACGAGTTCCCAGTTTTCCAAGCCGGTTCGAGGGTTTGTCTTGGAAAGGAAATGGCTGTTATACAGATGAAATATGCAGTGGCATCAGTGATAAGCCGGTTTGATTTTGAACCGGTTTGCTCGGACCTGCCGGTTTTATTCCCCTATTAACGGCTCATATGTCTGGAGGGTTTAAAGTGAGAGTGAAGGAAAGGAGAAGCTAAATGGTGATAAGTAATTTTGATGATGTGGGGATTGTTAATTAGGTTTAATTATTTGATTCATTCACTTGATGGGCAATGCAAGTTGTATGCCAACGTGGTGTGTATACAAGTGACAAAATCTTAATGAAAGACTTTTTTTGGGGGGAAAAAGAGGGGATGAGGTCTTGGCTTGTATATGAAGATTGAAGACTGAAACTTCTGGCTTATTAGATTTTGGATTCGATTTCTCTATTGCGGTATAATTTTATTGTAAACTTTTACGTATCTTATTATATAAATGAAATAGGATATGAAATATGATAGATTGTCTCAAAAATCCAAACTTCGTATATAATTATTTTTTCATCTAGACTTCAATGAAATGAGTAAATTAGAGGTACGTTTATAAGGATGTTACGTATAAAATCATTTTAAAAGGTGAATGGAAACCATATGGTACTCAATTATTATTTACTAAGCCATATAGTAGTCAATTAGTCAATCACGAAGCCAATACATATAAATTGTTTTTCAAAGCGAAACATATAGATTGTTTTTGTGTTTGTCCTTATGAACAAAGCCTAAATTTGCTAAAGAAAAATTGGGGGATGGGGCCATACACACATGTGACTCACATATTATGTTAGGCTTAATTTGAACTATTTCAACTTGTTTTAGATAAGGTCATCTTACTTTATTACTTTAAGACCGAAAAAAAGGGGAAATTAAAAATCAATGGATAAAGATAGAGACTGGTCACATAAAGATAACCCATAAAACTATCACAATTGGTGTTTAATTTCTTAAATTTCATTGGCTAAGGAATATGGTTTTAAGATGAAATACTCAGAGTGGAAGCATTTGATTAATCAAACTATATTTCAGTTGACCCTTCCCTTACACAATCTCTGGCTACGTTGAAATTAGAGAGGTGTCTAAGCACTTGAGGAAGAAGAACAAATGAGCGAAGACGGCTATAATCAAACTAATACCGCACTTTGAATATGAGGCAAGTGAATAAAGGAGATAGACCAAGCAGCGGCATTAGGATGGATTTGGATCAGTGAAGCACAACTTCTAGTTCCGCCTCAGCTCCAGAATCTGCTATAGCAGGCATACAAGAGGATTCTGATTCTGTTTTCAAACATTCAAGACAAAGTTCAAGAAAATACTCTCTTCTTTTATCTTAAGCAATTTATCAGATGATTCAGCAAGTGAGAAACATCGAGTTATTTGACAAACGCACAATGGCCTCCTTTGTTGTTTGAGTTCGCTGTCATGACATATCAACTCCTGAACCACAAGCCAGGTTAGATGACAAGAAGAACGTTAGGATCAATACTGTCCAATTCTAAACACGACCTCAGGGCAGACAAAGAGGAAGGAAGAAATGTAGATTTGTGAGGAGCGATGGGTACTCGAACACGAAAACCCAATTAAAACCCGCCCCATTTAGCACCCAAATGGGTGATGAAAATGAGTTTCAAGTGGGTATGACATGGGGATGGGTATTGCATTCGAAAATGGGTATGGGTATGCATTCTTAAAACTTGTACCCAATTATGTACCCAGTTTACTAGTAAAAGACGACCAAAATATGGTAAAATTCAAAAATAAATGTTAGGCATGAAACTCTAATTGTATAGTGTTTATTTATGTAGAAGTGAAAACTTAAAATGTTTTATAATGTTATCTCCTATAGGTTTATCTAAATATGAATTTTATTGTCGTCGCTTAAAATTGATAATCAAATACAGTGTGTACGCAAATATGTGTTGAATATCAGTGACACTTCACACATCCTACATATACATGAATAAAATCCATAAATCCGAAAAACCTGATGGGCACATGTACAATTAAGTATATGTTTGATTTTTAAAGATGGGCATAGATGCGCGAATGGCTCAACCTGTCCCAAACCCGCCCACCCCCATCCCTATTTGAGATATCTCGGCAACAACAAAGAGAGAGACTTCCCCAGAAATCAAATGAGCTAAATTCAATTGGAGAATTATCTGGCGTTAAATTAAGGACTCATAATTCAATTGTTTAGTATAGGGAGGACTGCAGTATTGAAAAACGGCTTAAGCTATGGGTTCGCATTGATTGTCATCATCAGTTCATTTACACAAGAACAATGGCACTCCATGTGGGATGAGGAAATGGGAGGGGTTGAGATTGGATGAGAGACTAATGGTTAAGGACTCATAACTCAATTTGTTTTGCCAGAGTCTCTCTGTACTCTTTGTCAATGTAGAAGGCCTACTTGCAACTTCGTAGTGCATTCTCTTTGTAATGTTTGTAGAACTACTATACTTTGTAGTTCACTAGGTATAGGTTTAGGTCCTCCTGCAAGCTTATGGCAAGTCTCCTTCGCAGCCTTGTATGCTACTACCATACTTGTATTACCTTGCTGACACAACACAACCCCCCCCCCCCCCCCCAAAAAAAAAAAAAAAAAAAAAGACGGCTAGTTAAAATTTCAGCTTGTAACAAACGTAGGCTCTGAACATCTGCAGAGTCCATATTTCGTTACAAGAGTACAAGCAACCCGGATGCCATGACTGCTAATAACACTGGCAAATTTTCGATCAGAAAGGCACCTAGGATGTCCACCAAAAACATCAGTGAAATTATTTACCGGCAAAAAATACCCATGATCAGGAGCAGATGCATATTTAGACATTGCTGTGTTCAGGCTGATCCTTTCATGTAGTACCTGCAGTATCACCTCCAGCACTGGCTTTGCGACTCAAATAATGCAGGACAGCATCCTCAACCCTGTTGAAAAATGACCTCAGATTTTAGGTTGAAAATCAAGCGAAATGCCTCCAACAAAAACCCGGGGGGGGGGGGGGGGGGGGGAATATAGTAGAAGGACCAAAACAGAGATCCCAAAACAACTATGTTCATTCATCTTAGCGTCATTGATCAAAATGATGAACTAATCATTAAGTGAACCAGCTCATTGTATCAACTCTAATTCACAACTCCATTCTCTCCAACACCAAATACTAAAAACACAGTAGTGCTGAATCATTCTTTCAGGCCTTCGATTGAGGTTGCCTTGATTTACTTAGTTTAACGTCAATTCAGATCATTCCTTTCACTAGATAGAGAGTTAATTGGTCACAGCACAATGCAGCAGTCATCTATGTGTCCGCCTTATGAAACCGTATGAAAGAATACAATGCTCAGAGCACAGAAGTCACTAAGAACATTTCACTGGCATCATCCAACTAAAGGAATCTCCAGAATGATATTAATGCAATTGGAGATTAACGTCGCTTATTCCTTGCGGACCATGCATTGGCAACTCCAACCCATAATTTATAACTTCCTTTTTTTTGGGAGGGGGAGGGGGGCAGAAATTCGACATAAACATGACAATGGACCTCAAATTTTCATGTAAAGGGAGGATAGTAGGGAACAATTAAAGATTTAATCAGAATTATCTATGATTTTTTAGCAAATAATTCAACAGAAGCAAACATGTAAGACATGCCAGGTCTCAATCTCTTATAAGATGGAGCCAGGACTATAGTCTCAGGCCATGGCCAAAAGGGATCCATAATCCTTTTTGTTTTTTTTTTTTGGGGGGGGGGGGGGGGGGGAGGGGGGGATCGAAGCAGGAGAATTGGATTAAGAGAGTGAGTTATACAAAGGCACAAGTATAGATAAAAGTATGCATGTCTTCACCATCCTCAACCTTTTCCATCAGCAGCAAACCAAAATAGCTAGTTCGCCACAGCTAACTGGCAAATTATAGATAAAGTGGACCTAAGCATATATTGTAGCTCAAAACGTCAGGATTCAATAAAGACATTCAGCAATCAACCCAATAAGGCAGTTAGAGTGGTCCTTACCAGTGTTGATTGAAAAACTCAGATCGGTGCTCTTTCTGAGCGTTGTGAATAGCATCACCTGCTACAACCTTCAGATCTCTGTCCTGAGAACCAATTAATGTGTTGATAAACTCTGCTGGAGATTGACTAAATCCAATGAAAAAGGCCCGCCTTCGACGATGTTCATTGATCTTCTTTATAGCACCAGCAATGGCATGTTCAAAATCATCTATTTCTTTGCACTTCTCTGTGCTTGCCAGGAAATCGGACATTTCCTTTTCTAAAGGGAAAGGAACATCAACTAAAACATCATAACATACATGACCACTAGGATTGTTCCCAGAAAGTTTTATCCTATGCTCCAAATGTATGGGCTGAAGTGGAGATAAATGCTGTGCAAGCTTTGATGGAGCTGCAGCAAACTTAATCTTTTCTTCTCCAAATACTTTCCGGAGAGCAGGGTCGCAATTAAATACAGAAGGGTCATTTGGGTCTTGCAATTTCTTAACCTTCACATAGTGCCATAATGCAGTCACTACCCTTGCATGTGTTTCTACCTCGAGTCCAAGAGCTTGTGTAAGAGCAGCTGATAGTCTGAACTTCTCAGGAATATAATTCATTTCAAGCCTTATAATTGCTGTGAATTCCTTATCCCCCTTTCTTTCAACTTCAAACCCTTGATGAAAAGCAGGAGAACGGAAATTCTCCCACAAAATCACATGGTTATCCGGATAGAGTGTCTGGTCCAAGTAAATAGTAATCTTCTTGAAGAAAGACGAGAACTTTGGGAAAGACGTGCTCCGACACACCCCATTCTCCAAGTTGGAATCAGAGCCATCTTCCAATATCTTTCCAATTATTTTAAGCGTCCATGTTGGAGCTTCACCGCCCTTACTTTCACCATTACTCTCTGGTTGATTAGCAAAAGTGTTGAAAACATAGATCCTAAGCGTTTTCTGAATACAAGGAGGCTTTTCAGCCGATTCCTGGATGTCCCCTTTCTTCCTGGCAATAGCAGCATCTACTTTGGCTTCCAACTCAACCAATTTAGTATAAAGAGCACTCTCTGGCAAAAGGGCAGCTACTTTTTTGGGTACTTCATTCTCAGCAACCTTCCTTTTCTTCCGACGAGCAGCCGGAGCAAGCTCCATTGTCTTGAACGGTGAACCACCCCCGCCACCACCGGAAGAACCTTGGGGCTTGCCCGAGGTTTTCTGTGCGGCTCGCTTGATACTTGCAGTCCCAGAGGCTGAAGCAGCTGGAGAAGACACACCAGCACTGCCAGTCACTTGGCTTACAACCCGAGCATTTGACTGCCCTTGAACTTGGGCAACCTGTGTTCGAGCCATTGTTGCGTGAGCTTGAGGCTCAGAGAAACTAAGATTAGCAGACAACTGAGACCCACCAGGTGTTCGATGATTTGCCTGAGAGACAAAACTAATTTGATTGCTCCCTAGATTGCTAAAAGGGGATGGTGCCCCTGTATTCCTCGAATGATTCATACCTTATTGTGTTATCCCCGCGCAAATTAACTCATCGCATTCACAGTCTTCTATTAGAATGCATATATTCCACCATCAATTGGGTACCCCAAACGCTGAATCCTTACCTTATGCAATCAAAACCCTAATGTTTCACACACAATCTCAACGTTCGCAGCTCCCATCACAGAAGAACTCTAGAAAACAAGGGCATGTAGAATCAGCCGAGAAATCTTCAGAGGTTTGCAGTGTCAGTAGTTTGTTTATTCAAATGCTGACAGAATGCAAAATATAAGCAAAGGAAAGAAGAGATTTAGGATTAGGAGGATGTATAGCAGAATTGGGAAGGTGGATTACCTCAAACTCCTCGAACTTCCGACTTCTCTCACATCGGCAATGGCGCTCTCTTAATCCTTCTTCCCAGAACAGGAGCATGCCCTGGGGTTTTCTCCTGGAATTCGTGGGGGTTTTGAGGCATGAAACATGAATGAGGCGCGGCGCCGACCGCCACCGTAAGGGGAAGACCACCAGCAAGCAAGATTTTTTAATTACTTAGAAGCGTTCGTGTAACTCTAAGTTATTCTTTTATATTGAAAGAGTGCGAGACTTTCGAGGAATGCGAAAATACAGTTGCATCATTACTAGAAATCGCGAAACTAATCCCTAATTCTCTCTATTAAAAAAAAAACCAAAAAAAAAAAGCCTCTAATGTTTCCTCGGCTCCTCGCAGTGGAAGCCCTTCTAAGTTTCAATAGTAGAAGACAAAGCAGGGCAGAGGGAGATAGGAGGCGAAGTTGGTGTTGTAAAATTAGGTGGAGCTTCCACTGGTGTAGACATTGGCAAGGAGAAGGTAGTTGCAAGTGTGGAGCCTGTAGAGGAAGGTGGATACTCATCCTTGCAGTTATTATTTGTTGTAGGAGATGCAAGTAGGTGTGCAATCATCCCTTTCATAAATTGGCAAACCTAAAGGAAAATTGAGCATGGGTTGTTGCTGACTAGTTTTAAAGTAGGTTCATTTTGTTGCTATTTGACGGAGTGTAAGTGGAAATGCATGTTGTTGGTAATCATACGATATCGATGAGTTAGGGTTTGCAAGTTGTGTGACTACTTGGAGTTGGGATTGTTTTGTGGGATTAGGAATATAACTTTGGTAGCTATTTTTTATGGTTAGTAGTTGTAAAACTCTGAATTCGTATATGTGTGGTTGTTAGTTTTGTTAATGGAGAATAGTGTGAATTGTGTCTATGGTGTATTCCATGGCTTGAGATGTTTGAAGTTAATACTTGTTAGATTGGAGCTTGTGTAGTTTTAGGTGGTTGTAGAACATGATGCAAAGTTATTATGTGTCTTTGTGGTTTCATGGATATCTCGGGTTAGTGAACATGCCATCCAAGATTGTATGGTAAAGTGTGGGTTAGATATGTGTTTTGTATGTCATAATGTGAGGGGAGTGAATTGTATTCATGGCTGGGTATGTGGTGAATGTAGGTGTAGAATGAGTTATTGTGGATATGCTAAAGTTCTGTTTTTTTTGTTGCTTGTGCTTGTGTTTGAAACATGCTTGTAGTGATTAATGTTGAAATTGTCATATCAACTTTGGTGGTTTATGTTGTACTGAGTAATGAGGTTATGTAGATAAGATAACAATGTTTGTGCTGATGAGGTGGATGTTTTTTATTAAGTAACAGAGATGGAACTTCGTAGTAGCAAAATTATGAACGGGAGATTATCGTCCAAGCCAGAGCCAGAGGATGAACATAGGAAAAGGTGAAGGACCTCTCAACGCCAGAAATGTGTTGATTCAAATGATAAGGAGAGAGAGGAGCTAAGGTGTCTAATCGAAGGAGAAATGTGGGAAGATAGCTTAGGCATTGAGTATGAGGATGAAGCAGAGGGGGATAGTGATTTTGACTTATTGTTGGAGTCGAAGTGTAGTATAGAATAGGAATCAATAGTAGGTAGTGGACGGGATGAAGGGAGGTGTAGATCTACTAGGGGAGAGGGGCCTAGTGGAGAACAATGTAGGACTAGGGATGGACCCTCCACAGCCTCGAGGCAGGGTAAGTGTAAGGTGGAGGCACTAACAGAGAGCACTCAGTTACATCAGCAGGTGGCAGTTATAAATGACTCAAATGTAGTGTTACGATCGCGATGCACAATTAAGAAGCTAGTTGGGCTAAATACGAGGATCATTGCCAATCAAAGGCAAGCTGTGAAGGAAACTATTATGTGCCTTTTTCTTAGGTGCCCAGAAATAGGTGTAGGGAGGCATTTGACACTAGCGCTTATTAAGTGTTGGGTGCTACAATGGAAGGCTTTTAGGCTAGGAGAAGAGAGGGTCCTATGCTTTGTTTTTGATGTGGCATTGCTCACTGGTTTATCAGTGATAGGAAGGAAAGTTGAGGTGGATGGGGATGAGGTGACCATTGATGTTAGGCAGATGGTGCGGGTCACATGGCGGAGTAGGAGAGGGAGTAGATGGTTAGCCAGATGCCAGACAGATTAGGTAAGAAAAGGCAGTTCTTTCATTACTATGTGTCTGCTATGGTGCTGCTATGCGATGAGAACAATGGAGAAGATCGGGTTGGGTTGAGGTTACGGATTTATGCGTTTCTGATTTTGAGAGGGGTTTTGTTTCCTCGCACATCATATGGAACAGCATGGGGTATAGTACATTTTACAGAGGACATTGAGGGAATGGGTCAGTATAATTGGGTTATATGATGAGTTGTTCTGGAGATGATTGAGGATACACAAAAGAAGCTATGTGTTGGGCCATTGTCCGAGGTGCAGCTGAATGGTTTGTGTCTCCTCACTCAGGTAAGACTCAGATGAGTTTTGGTCTCATGTATAGTTGCGTGTGCATCATAGTAATGTTGTTCACCCATGTTTGCCTTAACATACCCTTTCTCTTATGTATGATGTGGTGACTTAAGTACCACAGAAAAGGAGAGAAATTGATACGTGATTTGGTTGATGTGGGGGAAAAAGTCAACACAGAAATGTTGGTGCGTGCATCTGTGTATATGAAAAGTAAAGAAAAACAAAAAGAGAGTTAATTATATATATATATACACACACACACACACACACAATATATATACACACATACACACACACACACACACACACTCTCTTATACATATATATATATATATATATATATATATATATATATATATATATATATATATATATATATATGGAACACCTAAATGTTAGTAGGAAGCAACCTATTTAATTGAATTTAAGGAGACAAGTATGAAATCGTATAAGATATATAGTGTTCGGCATTATATGAGAGAGTCATAATGTAGGTATTCATATATCAATAAAAGTATAGTCAAATGTGATGGAACGATTGGGTTGGCATGAATTTAATATGTACCTTTAATGTGTGAACGTTCTTATATTGTTAGTAATTACACTAGGTAAAGTACTCGCAGTGTTTGGAAGACTGATAATTGAAATAAGGAATGCAACATTGATTGGTACATAATGATAACCCTTAATTAATGTGACAGAAACTGATAACGAGAAAGAGATGTAAGTTACAGGTCAGGAAAAATTGTCGGTGAAATAAACTTGTAGGTTGGGTAGTTGTACAGCTTATGAAACTTATGGGGGTTAAATTTTGAAGGTATGTGTTTTGGTAGGTTTAGTTTTATGAGCTCACCACAAGATTTAGAAATCAACACAAGAAGAGGTATCCCTGTATTGCTAGTTGGGCTAGAGTTAATCATGGGGGAAGGTAAGTGTTTGTGCCAAGAATATGATATTTCTACGATATCTTTATACCAAATTTATGCTTGAAATAATTATAATTTTTAGATTTTAATTGATTTTATTTTATTTTGTAGGTGTTAAAACAATTAGGAAAATGGGGGAAAATGAAAAGAAAATGCTGGAAAAGGGAGCTTGGCCCAAGAGCCATCAACCTGAACTCGACCCACCTTACACAGCCCAAAAACAAGAAAAAAATAAAATAAAAATCAACTACCTGCCCATCATACCCTCCACGTGACCAATCCCTACTCCCCTTAATCCTTCTTTGTCTCCTGTCTTGTTGCGACATTCCCCTCCCTCCATCTCGCTCTCTGAGCTCTCTCTCTCTCTTTAAAAGAACGAAACCACCATGTCCACCACTTTCATACACCATCAACACCATCACCTTCATCCTTATCCACCAACGAACCCCACCTCCTATAGAACGCCAGCTCACCTGCAACCATCTTCACCATCCATGACAGCCTAGTTTGATGGTCAAGAATGAAGAGAACCCACCTTAGAAGCGCTATACAATGAGGTTGCAGCGCATTCAACTAGGTAATCTAGGTTTCATTTAGGGTTTTAGTTAGTTTTAATTTGAGTTTTAGATAATTTTAGGATGAATTTCAAGTTCAATTTTAGAGGTTTTTAAGGGTTTTATTTTGATTGCTCTCTATTTTGATTTAAATTCTAGGGTTTAGCTCTTGTTTTCCGAATTTAATTTTAAAGTTTATATCAGTTTTAGGGTTCGAATTTGAGGTTTTTTTGGGGCTTTATTGTTCTGATTTAATTTCAATCTCTAGTTAGATATTTAGGGTTTTAATTTGGAGTTGAATTTTTTAGTTTTCATCTCCTATTGGTTTCGAATTTTAGATCTGAATATGAGCTTGGAATTTCATGGCTTCGAATCCACCGAACTCAGTGTTGGAGTTCAATAGTTATGAGTTGAAATTTGTGATTATGAGTTGGAATTGCTCAAATTTATTGGGCTGATTTAATTCTTTTGCATCTGTCCTGCATCACCATGTACAGCTCCTTTGTTCTGCTTACTCTATCACTCCCTCTGTTTCCCGGTTCAGGAGTGGCTTGGTGATCCTCCATTAATGGAGGTAACTTGAAACCGGGTAGGGCCAACTGGCCTAGGACACTTGAATTCCCCTCTCCCCTGTTCGAAGTACTTCTTTATTTTTCTATGTATCAATTGGACGCTTTTTGCTTGGTTTTGACTTTGGGTTGAGCTCTTGAAATTCAGTGAACACTATTATCGGAGGTTTACATCGCCATGATTTAGTGTTTTTTCCCCTTGTCTGCTTCTTTATGTTTGATTTCACTTTGCCTAATTTATTTCCAGTCTTAGTTTAGTGACTATCCAAAAGGACAGTGAGTAGGTTCCCAAAAATTCAATGTAGGTTTATATCTTTAATGGATGTAGTTCTAAATGTCTCTAAGTTGGTTTGTTTATTCGCTAGATTAACATTACTAATGGTATGATTAGCCCATTGCGATCTTATCTTTTTCATTGTGTTATGATGACGGAGCTTGTTAGTTTTTGCACAACTACTTTGTTTTATTTATTAACTTAGCGAACTCTTCGATTAGCACAATATTGTCAGTTCCATTTTGTTTCATGACCATTTAGAATTAATAATTTTCATTGGCTATGGATTTAATTATTTTAGAATGACGCTATATTAGTTTATTTTCATAGTTAGTGGCCTTAATCTCATCATCGTTTCTATGGAGACGACTCTCAAATAGTATGGCGAAAGTTGTACGCTTGCGGCCCTTTTAAATTCACACTCAAAATTTACGTACAAGTTTTTTGGTGTGTGGCCAGTGACAACAGCATGAGATTTGGGTCATTTTTTTCTTTGTTACTTTCTTATTAGTTATACATAACTTATCTTATTTTCTTTATTTTGTTACTAACTGTGAAAGTTTAGTTTAATTCTTGAAAAATTCAAAAAAGGTAGAAAAATCAAAAATTGGAAAAAAATTGGAAAAATTTTGAAAGCCTATAAAAATTTTTAAAACTTGAAAATTTAAAAACCAAATGAAAATTTTCTATTTCCCTCAATTTGAGCATGAAATATTTTGGTGATATTAGAGTAGATTAAATGAATTTCGTGCCCAACATGTTAGTCATTGTTTTGAGAAATGAGAAATTTGCCAAGTAATCTTTGAGGGTCTTACTGATGAATATCGGGGCCATGTTGATACTATGTACTGCGGGAGTTTGGGATGTTTATTCACTAAGACTCCTAATGAAATTGAGATCTCTTTGAGAACTTGGCTCATTATATGTGGAAGTATGACAATATTAGAGAGACCTTTGGTCAACCTATTCCCAACCCTTATATGATGCATGCTACATCTTTAGATAAGAGTCAAATTAAGGGCATATCTTATGAGCACTGTCATACTCCATGTGCTCCTGTTTCATGTAATTATTGTGATTCCTTGGACCATGATGTTGATACTTGTCTATTACTTGGTAGACCACATAGATTAGAGGAATTGACTTCTGTTAATAGGACTATTTACCTGTAGAGTTTACTCAAGACTGACCTTAGTTTAGGCTCTACTACACATGAGATTTGGTGTTGTGATGACTTTGATGTTAGGATTGAGGCATTGATTCCTTTAGGGCATGATTATTATGATGATACACCTTGTGATGACCTCGAGGTTTAAAGCGATCCCTTATCTCCTTTAATGGTTGCATCCTCCCTAGATTTTAGCACAGTTAGTGACCACCCTGAT
The DNA here is from genome assembly GCA_029747015.1 of Carnegiea gigantea. Lineage (NCBI taxonomy): Eukaryota > Viridiplantae > Streptophyta > Magnoliopsida > Caryophyllales > Cactaceae > Carnegiea > Carnegiea gigantea. The sequence goes on from JAKOGI010002901.1 coordinate 62,251, forward strand.
CCTTTGGCTCCCTTAGGAGAGCTCAAGGGGGGAGATAGATTTGAGACAGATGCTAGTTCTAATAGTCAGTGCGTCATATTAGTTGAGTTAGAGGATGCCTTGTATGAGGAGCTGACTCTTGATGAGCCTTCTGTTGTGGATTTTGGTGAGATTACACCTTTTGATGAGCTGATTAATCCCATTTATGTGGAGTCTACCATTGACTTCATTCCATTTCCCCCATTTCATCCCTTTCTTCTTCCCTCCGTAT
>JAKOGI010002901.1:67500-78610 GCA_029747015.1 Carnegiea gigantea
ATTATTCCTTTATATCAGTAAACGGGATAGTTCTTATCATATTCAATGGACACATAGTTGCAATCAATACGGGGAAGGGTTAGAGTATGATTGTTACTTGGGTACCGTACAAGTTACAGGCTTGGTTACTATTTTGAACGTACTGCTCCGCACCTGGGCCAACACATAGCCCATACTTAGTCTAATCAAATAAGTTATCCCCTAGTCTTTTTCTTGCTTCCAATAATTTTTATAAGAATTTACCATGCTTTTAGGGCTCCCATCCAAGCCCACTCTAGGGTTCAGATTGGCCAGAATTGGGGCCCCTTTCTAGAGGCCCTAACTTTGACCTGATGTCCAATTTAAAACTTCTATCCAAATTCCAAAACTTGAGTCGTCCCCTACCCTCTCATGTTCAGGGTTTCTCCTAGTTCTATCCCAAGATAGGCCGTTTTCCCATTGTTTTAGCGGTATCACTAACTATCTTGGTCTGGATAGTCAACGTAAATTCATCATAACTTAGGCCATGCTATACCAATCGGACCTCAATTCAAAAACAAGGTTATACGAGACATCTAGAGGTATGCACTCTAAAAATTGGTGAATTTGGTTGATCGACGCACCCTAGGGGAATTTTCAAATTAATCGTAACTACAGCCCATCTTCCAGCCTAGCAGGCTCGGCCTAGATTTCCTAGCCCGAATTCCTAGTGCCATAATGTGCACACATGAATGTACAAAAATCAATTTGTTAACCAATTACAGAAAGAGGAGTTTATCCTCTACAATTTTGTGTTTTGTGTTTTTGCTAATTTACTCAAATCTAGTGCCAAATCCTATAACACACAAATTGTCCGACTATTCCAGCTTTGACAGTCTCTAGTAAAAAGACCATAACTTCCTCTACACAAGTCGAAAACCTGTGATTCTAAAGGCGTAGCGTAGCAGGGACAAATTTGAAGATTTGTTAGGTTAGGAGCATCGATAGGAGCAATTTTTTAAATTCACGTGCATTTATCTGTCTTTCACAAGGCAGGTTCTCATCAAGCCTCATTCCAAGACCCAATCTTTTTACTTAACATCCACGTTCCTCATACCAGTGACCTGTTATCCATGAATTCTGACTACGTTAATCCCACCCCAAGTCATTCAAGTCACAAAAAATGTTAAAATTCATGTTAAGAACATAAAAAAAAAAAAATATCACCATGCACTTACCTTGATGTAAACCCGAAAAAGTAGTAATGAAATCGTCTCTCTTTTTGAGCTTTGAATTTGAAAATCATGCAAAGCTCTCTTTAATACCAATGCTTTGAATTTCAAAACAAAATCACGCAAAGAAAATAATAAGTGCTAAAGTTTTGGGTGCAAAGAAGAGCACGGGACTAAGGTTTCACCCATTCATCACGTGTTTTGTACCAAGGGAGAGGAGAGGGAGGTGGTGGCGATGGAGTGCCGGTGGCAGGGGTGGTGGCCGGCATGGCTGAGAGAGAGAGAGAGAGAGAGAGAGAGAGAGAGAGAGAGAAGAGGAAGAGAGAGAAGTATACTAAGGGGGTGTCTTCACGCTAGGGTTTTAGAGCAAAGGGGGGGTTTCACGGTTAGGGGAAGGGAAAAGGAAGAGAAAAGAAAAAAAGGGAAGAAAAAAAAGAAAGGAAAGAGAAGAAGAAAAAAAGGAAAGAAAATAAGAGGGAAAATGAAGGAAATTAAGCACAAATTCTAGGGTTTGATTTGGGGAGAAAAAATTTAAATTTCAAAATAAAGACAGCTAGGATAAAAATAATTGAAAAGGTAATTAGTTGAGTAATGAGACAAAATATGCAATTATTTAAATCAAAGGAAAGGCACAAGATAAACCGGATGAAAAATAAATATATATTTTTTTTTTCCATAAGTGAAATAAGGTTTTAAAAGACAACGCGTAGCGAAAAATGTTTATAACGACTTAGATTACAAGGGTTGATCCACGTCACTAGGTCTCCCAATTTGATTTTCTGGAGTTTTACATACTTCCCCACCTAAGAAAGTTTTCGCCCCCAAAACTTACACGCACCTGGTTATAGGAACAAGTGAGGGTATTTGTCTCGCATTTTCTGCTCCGGCTCCCAAGTGGCTTCAGACATCTCATGATTGGCCTAAAGGAGCTTCACCAAGGGCACTGTCTTCCTACGGAGGTGTTTTTCCGTCGATCCAAGATCTGTACAAGTTGTTCCTCATATGACAGGTCTTCTTAGAGTTGTATAGGATTAGGCTCGATTATATGTGAGGGATTTAGGATGTATTTCTGTAATTGTGACACATGAAACACATTACGTACTCTTGGAATTTCAGGCGGTAGCTCCAGTCGATAAGCTACTTTCCCAACTCTCTGTATGACTGGGTACGGCCCGATGTACCTTGTGCTAAACTTTCCTGCCATCCCAAATCGTGCGATTCCCTTTATCGGGGAAAGTAGGAGGAATACTTGATCCCCTACTTGAAACTCAAGGGGCTTATGCCTCCGATCGGTATAGGTCATCTGGCAGCTCTAGGTGGCTCTCATTCGCTCCTGGATTACCCTTATTTTATCCGTGGTGGCTTAGATCAACTCCAGCTCAATAGTCAAAGCTTCATCAACCTCCTAGTAACAGAGCGGTGTTCTGCACTTCCTCCCATATAGTGCTTCGTGCAGGGTCATTCCAATGCTCCCGTGGTAGCTGTTGTTGTAAGAGAACTCACTCAATGCGAGCTGCTCGTTTCACGCACTTTTAAAGTCCCTTAGCATATCTTCTAATGGTTGAATAATGCATTCTGTCTGTCCATCCGTAGCAGGGTGGAACGCAATACTAAAATGCAGCAACGTCCCAAATGCTTCCTGGAGCTTCTGCCAGAAACTCGACTGAAACCTGATGTCCCGATCTGACACGATAGAGCTAGGTACCCCGTGTAGTCGTACTATCTCCTTGAGGTATACTCGAGCTAATTAGTCCAGGGTCTAAGTATTTCTCATGGCTATGAAGTGCGCTGTTTTTGTGAGCCTATCCACGATAACCCAAATTGTGTTATTCTTCCGCTGAGTCAAAGGTAGACCCACTACGAAATCCATGGCTACCGAGTCCCCCTTGTACTCGGGAACTTCCGGAGGTTGCAAAAGTCCTACTGGTCATTGATGCTCTATCTTCACCCTTTGACATGTTAGGCACTTTGCCACGTAATCGGCTACTTCCTGTTTCATGTTACTCTACCAAAATGCCTGCTTTAGGTCCTTATACAACTTAGTTCCCCCAGGGTGTACCGAGTGTGGAGTGTTGTGACCCTCGTATAAGATTTTCTTCTTGAGTGCATCTACGGTTGGCACATACACCCGGTTATGAAACCAAATGGTACCATCTTCATCAATTATAAACCCGGGTGCCTTTCTCACCAATATCTCCTCCATGATTTACTCAAGTTGGGGTCCGTAGCCTGAGCTACCCGAATCTCTTCAATGAGTGTTGGCTGCGCTTCTAGGGTGCATAGCATATGCTTTGCCCCCGGGGTGATTACCTTGAGTTCTAACTTCCAAAATTCTTTACACAACTCATTCGAAAGCGCTAGTAAGCAGCTTAGTGCTGGATATAGCCGACGACTCAATGCATCCGCCATTACATTAGCCTTCCTAGGATGGTACTAGAAATGGACATCATAGTCCTTTAGAAATTCCGACCACCTTGTTTGTCTCAGATTCAGATCCTTTTGTGAGAAAAGGTATTTCAAACTTTGGTGGTCAGTGAAGACTTCACAACGTACCCCATACAAGTAATGCCTCTAGATCTTAAGTACAAATACAACCGTCGCTAACTCCAGGTCATACGTCGGCTAATTCCACTCGTGTGTCTTCAATTATCGTGAGGCATAAGCTATGACACGACCCTCTTGCATTAGTACACACCCCAAACCACTCCTAGAGGCATCGCTATACACTACGAAATCCTTGTCAATAGTAGGAAAGGCCAGTATCGATGCACTCGTCAGTCTCTTTTTAAGCTCCTAGAAACGCCTCCTTGCATTGTTCCACCCATTCATACCTAGTGACATTCCTGGTCAAGTTGGTAAGTGGGGTGGCAATTTTCAAGAAATTTTGTATAAATCTGTGATACTACCATACTAGACCCAAGAAACTCCTCACCTCTATCAGGTTCCTAGGTCTGGGCTAACTTGTCACAGCCTCTATCTTTTGGGGGTCTACAGACACTCTCTTGTTGGATATCACATCTCCCAAAAACGCCACCTTATTCAACCAAAACTCACACTTAGAAAATTTAGCATACAACTCATTCCTTCTTAAGACTTCTAGGGCTATCTGTAGTTGTTGATTATGTTCCTCAGGGGTCCTCGAGTAGATTAGGATATCATCTATGAATACCACCATGAATTGATCCAAGTAGGGTTTGAAGACCCTGTTCATAAGGTCCATGAATGCTGCCGGGGCATTGGTGAGGCCAAAGGGCATCACCACAAACTCATAGTATCCGTATCGGGTACGGAAGGTAGTTTTGGATATATCTTCATCCCTGATTCGGAGTTAATGGTACCTCGAACGAAGGTCTATTATAGAAAAGGTCCCCTCACCCCATAATTGATCAGATAGGTCATCTATCCTGGGCAGAGGGTAATAGTTCTTAACCGTTATTTTATTCAGCACCCGGTAGTCTATACACAGTCTTAGGGTCCCATCCTTCTTCTTCACAAACAAAACCGGGGCTCCCCACGGAGATGTACTAGGCCGGGTATACCCCATCTCTAAGAGTTCCTCCAACTGTGTCTTTAATTCCTTCAGTTCTGCCAGGGCCATTTGATAAGGTGCCCTAGAGATAGGCGTGACTCTAGAGATCAGGTCGATACAAAACTCCACCTCTCTAAGGGGTGGCATGCCGGCGATTTCATCGGAAAACACATCTGAAAATTCCTTCACCACGGGGATGTCCTCCAGGGAGGATTTCGTACCCTCGGTTTTCACTACGTGACACAAGAATCCCTCGCATCCTTTGCCTAACAACTTGTGAACTTTTATTACCGACACCAATTTCACTCCCATTTTGGGTCTTTGGCCTCTATGCACTACCTTCTCCCCATTGGGCCCCTTTAAGGTGATTTTTCGTCTTTAGCAATCTATCTGAGCCTGATGCTTCATTAATCAGTCCATCCCCAAGATAATCCCAAAATCAGTTAACTCAAACCCATATAGGTCTGTTAGGAACTCACATTCATACATTCTAATGGGACAACTCTTGTATAGTTCCTCATAAGTCACAGTCTTCTCATCAGGCAGAGTCACAAATAGCAATAGAGATCTACGGGTGGGGATTAGTCCTAATATCTCAACCAGCTTAGTAGAAATGAAGGAGTGTGTGGCACCCGAATCAAACAAAACATCTACCAGCTGAGTTAGGAGAGAAAAAGTATCCGTCACAATGTTAGGAGCATCTTTTGCCTCCTCCTTTTGCATCACATAGACTCTGCCCCCATTGTTCCGGGACGGTTAGTTGGGTGGTCAGGCTTGAGCATGCTAAAGTGCCTGGTTCTGCCGATTGGGGTAGGCCGCCTGCCCTCCTCTGTTCTGATATGGTTGTTAGGGTCGCTGCCCGGCCCTGGCCTTGCCCTTGTCCAGTAGGAGGTGCAGGAAGTGGGCAGTCCTGAACCTGATGCTGAGGGCTTCCACAATGAAAACACCTCTTCACTAAGTGGCATTCTCTGGCATAGTGGCCCAACTTTCCACAAGCGTTGCAGGTTACCTTTGGCCGTGTATTAGGGTGCCGGCCTCCCCGATTAATACCGTTCATGTACTGATTCCTAAAAGGCCAACAATATTGCTTTTATGGTTGAAAGTTGCCCCGATTATCCCCCTTCCTCTTGGTTCCCCACTGCTCATTGAAATAGTTGCTCCGCTCTTTCATCACCCTCTCTATATTGACCGCAGTATCATAGAGGTCAACGTAGGAAATGTACTGACGTACTGACATCCTCTCTTTGATGGTGGGGTTCAACCCGGGCTCAAACCGGTTCATCTTTAGCCTTTCGTTAACTACGAAGGCTGGGGTAAATTGTGAGAGCTCCATAAATTTGGAGGCGCATTCGAGTACGCTCATGTTCCCCTACTGCAGTTGCATGAATTCGCACTCCTTGGCCTGTTGGACCGAGATAGGGTAGAAATGATCCTTGATCATTTCCTTGAACTTGTTCCAATCAAATCCGAGTTCGTATTGTTTCTCCTTTACCGTGGCCCATCATAAGTCAGCCTTGTCCTTCAAATAGAATACAGCGAAACCCACCTTCCACTCCTCAGGGCATTGGAGTACGTTGAACAGCTTCTCCATGCCCCTAATCCAGTCCTCAAAAGTCTTAGGGTCGGGAGTGCCATCGTAGGTGGGTGGGTGATGGCTCGTGAATCTCTTCAACATATATGAGTTATCCTCCTCGACCCTTTTTTCCCAAGCCTCTATTAGCCTCTGTAGCTGCTCGTTCTAGAGTCGCAGCTGCTTCCCTTATTTCCGTAGCATCTCCAATAGTAATAAGTTGGTGAGTTCAGCTCCAGTGGGCGGATTGGTCTCGTCCATCTGGCTGCGAGACCCATTCCCATTCCTAGGACACAGGGCATCCAACCGTTCCCAGAGGACAGACATGTTAACCTCCTGATTCCCAGGGGCTTTCAGAGCATGGTGAGATCCAGTTTGAGATTCGTTGTTGTTTCCCGCCATCTTATTCGGAAAATAAGTTAGGTTTAGTTTTCATCCTAATCGTTCATTTTCTACTTACTATCGGGGTTCAATAATACAATATATACTAATGCATCAGACAACTTTTGACAGTCATTCGATCTCAGCATTTCGCCATATCTGTGTGGTACAATCACTACATCACGTACTCATGCAGTTTACATCATACAGACATCACGTCCACATATTTCACATCTTTCACAACAGAGAACGTTGACATTCAGCTAATTCGGGGAAATTTTATTGCATAAAAAAAAAAATTCTAACATCATAAGTGTTCCACACTAGTATTTTTCATTACATTATAGTTTATAACGTTATTAGCCACAGTGGCTTGATGACAGAATCAGAAAGACAACTAGCAACACTGCCCTAACGAAACAAGAAAGAACCACAAGCCTTCTAACCGCTATGAGCTGCTACTGGTTGGGGGCGTCCAGTGGACAAGTACCCCTACACATCTGACTGCATCTGCCCTACTTCAGGTGAGCCGTCCCGGTTATAAACTCGTCCCTTGTCTTCGCAGAATCAAAATCTATCTCTACTCCCAAGCTCTCAGGTCCCCCAATTTGGTCATCCTGCATAATGCACTCCCTCCTTTCCTCTTCATGGTCTCCCCCAGGACTCTCTCCCTCGATGTGCTCTGTCTCGCGCTCACTCGAATGTCCCTTGAGGTCTTTACTTCCCATCAGCTGTCTCTGACTCACCTCGGAATCTTCCTCGGAGTCCTCCTCAAGATCTTCCTCCTCCATTGGTTCCCCCTCGCTCGGGTCCTCCTCGGGATCTTCTTCCTCCATGGGTTCCCTCTCACTAGGCTCTTTCTCAGGGTCCTCATCGAGATCCTCCTCCTTCATGAGTTCCCTCTCACCAGGGTCTCCCTCAGGGTCCGCCTCCTCTATTAGTCCCGCCTCAGTAGGGTCATCTCCTTCTTTCTTAGAGTCTCCCTCCTCATCTGTAAGATCATCTCCTAGGGTGGGCATCCTTCTCACTAGCTATGGGAATACACTCTAGGCCATGGGGTCTCTCCAGTCTCAAGTAGTCTATCAGGTCATCTATATCCATCCCCATGGGCTCCCAGTCGCACCAACAACACCTCCCCCATGGCGGGGATCACGAGCCTGGGGGTGCAGCTCATCAACTCAATGGCGCCACTTAGGGTCCCTCTTCAGGGTCAGCAACAGGAGGACTATTTGGTTATTCTCAATTGCCAAATAGCTAGTGGGCCTATCATCCAGGTATCTAGCTAATACCTACGTCACATGTCGTATATGGTCCCACACATTCTTCCCTGGCTCCTTAGCTAACCGGTCATGCAGACAAGGACCTCTTATACAACCACAGTGTTGGGTACCCTCCATTCCTATACAAAGTAAATACACATAAGATATACATCCAATCCACAATCATGCATTCATTTAGTACTATATGCAGATATATGTAGCCCCTGCCCCGTACTACACTCACTCTCCATATGGTCCTTAAGTCTGCTAGTTTTAGTCCTTAACTTTACAGTCTTTTAGGCGAGCCTTTCGGTTAGTTAACCTGAGCTCTAATACCACTTTGCAACACCCCGAAACTCTAATTTCAGTTCTTGTTTACTAATCTTAATCCTACATGGCAGCGGAACCTACTCGAATGTTACCGTCGTATTTCCTTCTTGGAAATACCAGGCTGGATATTAAATAACAATTAATACAAAATTTTTAATAATGTTTCAATCCCCACATTGTTCAAACTTTCAAATAACAACAACCTCAAACCAATGTTCATAATAACTTTGTCCCTAACAACTAAGTTTGCTTCTTCGACTCATGCGTTCGAGCCTCGCTCTACTTTAAGTTTCCTAGCCCCATGTACGACTAAGTCACCTGAAGACAAAACATTTTATAAAAATGAGATAAACTCAGTAAACAATCACCCCTAATAGTCAACTGCATACACAAATTCATTTTGAAAACATTTTTATGGGGTAGAGGAAAACAACAAGACTTCCAAGACACATTTCTCATTAACATAGCTTTCCATGGTTACCTGTTCTCAGAGATGTAAGTACATAGTTTATGGTCCAAACACAACAGTTCGATTTTAGGTGAGCAACCCCATTGGGTCTCATGGCCTGCGTTTCAGTTCAGCGCGGCCACTTAACTCTTTACTGGCGTACCGCTACTCAGGCGGTTACCACTTAAACCATTCCTAGCCTACCACCAATAGGGATGGTTACTGCTAACCTGGCCCATGTCTCAACAGAGCATGTGGCCGCTCACATGCATGCACTAGTTTTCCAGGGAAGGCTAATGGCCTTCAATTTAGCATAGTCAAATTAAATCTCACCCAACTTAGCCTTTACAGTTATTAATTTCATATCTCCTTATTAGAGACCGACTTAGCATAAATGAGCTCATTCAATGCCATCCACTTCCCCCCAGTGACTAACCCGCAGTAGTAAAACATGCATCGTTAGCAACACACAATAAAGTCCCAATCACATAGCATGTCACGTCATATAGGTTCTGCGATGCGGTTTCATTCAATTAACCCATGCTATTATTCCTTTATATCAGTAAATGGGATAGTTCTTACCATGTTCAATGCACACACAGTTGCAATCAACACGGGGAAGGGTTAGGGCATGATTGTTACTTGGGTACCGTACAAGTTATGGGCTCGATTACTATTCTGAACTTACTGCTCTGCACCTGGGCCAACACATAGCATACACTCAGTATAACTCAAATAAATTACCCCCTGGTCTTTTTCTTGCTTCTAATAATTTTTATAAGAATTTACCCATGTTTTTAGGGCCTCCATCCAAGCCCACTCTAGGATTCAGGTTGGATAGAATCTAGACCCCCTTCCAGAGGCCCTAACTTCTAGTCTTGATGTCCAATTTAAAAGTTCTAGCCCAATTCAGAAACTTTGAGTCGTCCCCTACCCTTGTCATGTTCAGGGTTTCTCTCGGTTCTATCCCAAGGTAGGTCGTGTTCTTACTTGTTTTAGGGATATCTCTGACTATCTTGGTCTAGACAGTCCAACGTAAATTGGTTATAACTTGGGTCGGCTACCCTAATCAGCCTGATTCCAAAATGGGGTCATGCAAGACATCTAGAGGTATCCAGTCTAAAAATTTGGTAATTTTTTGTTCATCGACTCACCCTAGGTGAATTTTCAAAGTGACCATAACTGTAGCCCACCTTCCAGCTCAGTTGGCTCAGCCCAGATTTCCTAGCTTGAATTCCTAGTTCCATAATGTGCACACTTGATGCCGAAAAATTGATTTCTTTTCCATTTCAGAAAGGGGAGCTTGTCCTCTGCAACTTTTGTGTTCTGTTTTTTCACTAATTTACTCAATGTCTAGACCAAAAACCCTAAAACACGTAAACTATCTTTGACTATCACAGTTTTGACAGTCTCTAGTAAATGGACCACAACTTCCTCTACTTCCCCTGATTCCAAAGGGGCAGAGGATGCCTTAGTCTATCTACCCTACAAATTTGATGATTTTTGGGCTAGAGTATCAACAGGAGCAAATTTTTAAAGTCACGTGGATTTATCTATCTTTCACAGTGGCAGGTTCTCATCAGGCCTCATTCCAAGACCCTATCTTTTTACTTCACATCCACGTTCCTCATACCTATGACCTGTTATCTATGAATTCTGACTACCTTAATCCCACCCCAAGTCATCCAAGTCACGGAAGATGTTAAAATTCATGTTAAGAACAAAAAAAAAAAAAAATATCACCATGCACTTGCCTTGATGTAAACCCGAAAAAGTAGTAATGAAATCGTCTTCCTTTTTGAAGTTCGAATCTGAAAATCATGCAAAACTCTCTTTAACACTAATTCCTTGAATTTCAAAATAAAATCACACAAAGAAAATAATAAGTGCTAAAGTTTTGGATGCAAAGAAGAGCACGGGACTAAGGTTGTACCCATTCATCATGTGCTCCTTATCAAGAGAGAGGAGAGGGAGGTGGTGGCGGTGGAGTGCTGGTGGCAGGTGTGGTGGCCGACATGGCTGAGACGTGAGAGAGAGAGAGAGGGAGGGAGAGAGAGGCAGAAGAGAGAGAGAGAAGTATACTAAGGGGGTGTTTTCACGATGGGGTTTTAGAGCAAAGGGGGGTTTCACGGTCAGTGGAGGGGAAAAGGAAGAAAAAAGCAAAAAACAGAAAGGAAAAAAAAAAGAAAGGAAAGAGAAGAAGAAGAAAAATGGAAAGAAAATAAGAGGGAAAAGGAAGGAAATTAAGCACAAATTCTAGGGTTCGATTTGGGGAGAAAAAATTTAAATTTCAAAATAAAGATGACCAGGAGGAAAATAATTGGAAAGGTAATTAGTTCAGTAGTGAGACAAAATAAGCAATTATTTACATCAAGCAAAGGAGCAAGATAACCTAGATGGAAA
>JAKOGI010002902.1:2500-5000 GCA_029747015.1 Carnegiea gigantea
AATAAATTTTTAAAGATGTTTAATTTTCTGCCTTACCTAGTGACATGTTTTTATCAATTTCAAACCCAAGATCCGATCTCTTCACCTCCATATCCAAGTTGTTAATTCACGTGACACTCCACACCCAAGTCCCGATTACTTTCACCTCCCCCCCCAAGTCATCCAAGTCAAGAAAATTTGTGAATTTCATAAACTAACGTGAAATATCATGAAATACTCACCTTAATGTAAATTCGGGAGGGAAACAATTTGAACGTCGAACTCCTAATTCTTTAAATCTAAAAAACAAAACACAAAATGAATTTCAATACTCCATACTTGAAATCCACATAAAACCATGAAATTTTTTAGAAAACAACCAAAATTTTGGAGTATTCATGCAAGGGATGCATAGGGGTGCCATCCCACTTACCACCAAGAGAGAGAGAGAGAGAGAGAAGGCAAGGGTGGCATTGGTGGTGGCGGTTGGTGGCGGTCCGGCAGAGGGGCGGCCAAGAGAGAGAGAGAGAGAGAGAAAGAGAGAGAAAGAGGGCTAGCGTTCAGGGTGCGCGTGGGGGTTTAGGAGGGAAAGGGGGGTTTAAAACAAAAGAAGGCGAGGGGCGCCGGCTGCTTGGGCTTAAAAAAACCATATTCCATTTTTTTCGTAAACCTTGAAAAAAATTATTTTGTGAACAAGAGAACAAAAAACAAGAAAAAATAATTTCCCGTGTTAACTTGGATTGACTCGAAAAAAATAGGTCGGTCCATAACAAATATTAATTTTCGTGGTTTCACAATATATATATGTATATATACATATATATACATACATATATATATAAATATATACATACACACATATATACATATATATATATACACATATATATATATAAATAAACATATATATATATATATATACATATATATATGGACACACACACACACACACACACACACACATATATGTATATGTATTTATATATACATATTTGTAAAGCTTGTCGTAGAGTTACAAATTAAACTACTTTGATTTATAAATAAGATTTATAGCATAGGAAAGTAAGGATTGATCCCACAGGAGACGATTATGGTGGTAAGCTAGTTTAAATCTAATTAAATTTACTGCTCTAATTTATTTCACTTTCTTTTTATATTACTAAAAAGAAATCAAATTAAACAAGTAAAAATCTGAAACAATTACTTGGTAATGCCCCTGAATAATCTAAATTTAATTCTGGAAATAAAAACCAAAAATAGCTACCCTAAATATTTTGGACAAAGAAAAATAGAAATAATCACACAATATTAGACGGAAAATTAAAACACAAAATAATACCAAGAAAATTAATGCTAAAAATTACGAAAGGTGGAATAAATTAATATTCTGAAATTTAATAACTTTATATCTCCTAAATTATATGTAAATAATTTCAAAAAAACTAAAACAAAAAATTAACCATAGAAAACTAAAACCGAAAATAAAATCTGAAATTAGAGAAATAATAAACTGCACTAACATTAATATGAAAATAAATATCAAAAGTACCCAGATTTTAAAATATAATTTTATAGACTCAATAGAATCCTAAAAACGTAAAATAAAAGTTAAAAACGTAATTTTCAGATTTATTAAAATAAAAACCTGCACGTATTTAATTCACGAAATAATTCGTAAAAATTATAAAATAATTTCCAAAAATTATGAAATTAAATAGCTACTGATTAGGATACTAAATAAACCCTAAAATGAAATAAATATGAAGAAACACAAAAGAGACTATTTTTAGCCTAATTTCTAACAAACCTATAAATAAATGGCAAAGTAGAATAGAACATAAATCTAAAAATTTTAATCACACTAAAAACTGAAATATAATTGATCTAAAATTATCAAGATACTCCTAAAAGACTACTCTTTTGGGGGGGCTTATAAATTTGAGAATTAAAATTATCAAACTAAAGAAATTAACTAAAAAGCAACAAATAGTTATCAAAGATACCAAATTTACGAAAAATACTTAGCATAATATATATCCACCATGCAAATTAATATTTATCATCAACACATAAATCGATTTATCCATGTGTTAGACTGTAGAAGACACCCACCAGCCGATCTTTCATATTTTTCCTTATATTATAATTTATTTAGGTCAAACCCTAATATAAACCATGCTAGTTTTGATAACCCTAACACCAACACAAGAATTTAATCAAACTAGAGCATTACGTATTAGAAAAATATCATCTAATGCTTCATATTCAATTTACCAGCAAATTGATTTAACAAAGATCTATAATAATTATCTAATTAAAAGAGATGGGTTTGAGTCATCTATGATCAATCAGGGTAATACTAATGCCTAAAAGACTATAACTTCTACGTAGTAAAGTCTTTTAAACTATCATATGAATTTATATTAAACTAACTAGCATGCATTCTAATTAATCTAACATGAATATCATAAGCGATAAATACTAATCGTTAAGAATCATGGAATAAAAATCAACTAGATAA
>JAKOGI010002902.1:10000-32500 GCA_029747015.1 Carnegiea gigantea
GGAAGCAAATTAGCAACTAGTGAAATCAGAGAGTTGAAAGAGCCGAATGCAAACCGAAACCGTGCCCAAGCTTCAAGCACCTTCTCCTCGCCTCTAGTAGAGCTCGAACCAGGGAAAAGAAAACAAACTTAACTAAACAACTTTAGGTCTCCTCGCTTTGCAGCTCAGCCGTTTCTTCAATGGCAGCATCGCCATTATCACCGAAATAGAACAAACAGGGGAGGGGGTCGAAAAGCGATTGTAATTCGATTCAAACAAAACCAAATCCTCACAAAACATGAGATTAGCTATAAACCAAGCAAAACCAGTGTTTAATTACAACCAACTCAAAAATTGCAACTACCTAACATTAAACCCTAACCCTAGAAATTGAAAATTGCATCTGAGGATTTCGAAGAAGAATGAACTAAATTAAACCTAAAAATTCTCTAACCTCCTCAATGGTGCTGCTAGCTTCTTATTTATACCCAAATTTCTTCAATCTCAACCCTTGAATCAGAAATGGCATGGACGGTGGAGATTGAGAGATGCTGGCATTTGATGCGAGAATTCCGGTGACAGTTGAGAGTGATGGTGAGCTGGCATTGTGCCCTGGCGCTGCGGCATTGGAGATTCGAAGAGAGAGAAAGGGAAGATGAGGATGGCGAGATGCTGAGAGGTTTTTGGGTTTCGGGGATTGGGGAGGAAAGGGACGCAAGGAGAGAAAGAGTGAAGGGGAGGGGGTTTTAATTCTGGACCGGGCTGGGAAGGGGAATGGACCGGGTTTTTTTTCCTTGAACCGGTTCAATTCTATTTAGGCCGGTTCTTTTCTAGCATTTGGGCCAGTTCAAATCACTTCGACCCATTTTTCAATTCCCAACATTTTTCACCATTTTCCTCGCATTTTTAGCTATTTTTCTGAAATTATTCAAATCCTACAAAATAAAATAAAATCAAATAAAAATATTAAAAATACGATTAAAACGAGCATAAAATTAGTGTAAAAGTACCTTAAAAATAAATTATTTTTGGTACGAACACTTATGACCAAGTTAAATTCACCTTTAACTCATCCAAACCAAAATAAACATATCATGATCATCAATAGGATTAAAGACTACAAAATCGAGCACACTCCAAATCCATCATTTTAACCTAAGCTTGCATGATCGTGAACAACCTCAACCCTTGCATGCTTACAAGCTTAACTAACAATTAAATATCAAAATAACACTTGTTTATATGACGATAACATGATCCATAATCAAATCCAACATAAAAACTCAAAGTTAAACATGCTCAGGTTGGAATTTACCTCACTTTAAATTTGGATTTTGAGAGATGGAGGTGAGGTTTGGTGTTTGTGAGGGTTGTGGGTGGTGGCTGGTGGTTGATGGTGTCGGCAGCAGCAGGTGGTGGCAATAGCTAGTAGTGGTGGTGGCAGCAGCAGGCCATGGGAATGGGTGAAGGGGAAGAGAAAGAGTGTTGATATTTTGATAATTTACTTGGTGGAAAATTATCTAAGTTTATTTGGTTGAGTTTATGTCCACCAAAAATGATAATTAGGCACATCTCATGGTGATTAGCTAAGTAAAAATGAAGTAAAGCTTGTCGGGTTGAAATTGGGCCGAAATGAGTTTGGGCCTGAAAGAAAATTACGCTTAATGTGATTAAAATTTTTTCATCGCTCGAAATTAAATTTTTGTGATGCTATAAAAAATAATTTAACCTCTTAAATCATATTTATCAGAGCTGACTATTGACTTACTCGAAATTTTACGATAATTAAAACCCGAATTGCCAAGTGGGGCCTAAAATGAATTCTCCCAACCAGGATGATTAAATGAGATAAATAAATGTGAAAAATTAATAACATGGCTTAATTAAATAAATAAATATGATTTAGGGTCGGGCTATTACAGCCCTCCTCCCTTAATGAGTTTCGTCCTCGAAACTTATGAACTTTGCCAAAACATGCGAGTTTATCTTAAATAGATATGCGTACTTGGCTTGCATCTCATCCTCGGTTTCCCTAACTGGATTCTGAGGAGGTATGATTTGCCAATGTACTTTGATTAAAGGTATCGGCTTGATGCATAGCTACTTATTCCTGTAATCTAATATCTGTATTGGGTGGTCTTCAAATGCGAGACCCTCAGTGACTACAATGGGTCTCATTAAGAGAGCATGGCCAGGATCTGAAATGTACTGCCTGAGTTATAAGGTAAGAAATACGTTATGCACGTGTTTGAGTTATATAGGCAAACTAAGTCAACAAGCTATGGGATTAAAGGTGTCTGCGTATTGTATAACTGTTTAATCCCACATTTCAATAGCAGATCCGGATATTTCTCACACATTAGCTTCAATGAACTCAATTACTTAGGTTGAAAATTGATATTCTCTTTGAAAGAAAAGAACCTTGTTACTACTGAGGAGGTGCTCACTACTAGTTCATCACCTTATCCACTAATGGAAACTGTTGTATACCCTGATAAGTACTCTAGTACTACTATAAGTTATAAAACATGTTAAGTACATGTTTGGGTTCAACAGGTAGGTGCAGTTAACAAGTGGCAAGATCTAACCTTTCAATGAATCATAAGGCCCAATGTAACTAGTCCCTAATTGTCCTTGGATAGTCGGTATTTTACTACCTTTGACTAGAAAAGCCTTTTGAAATACTCTATAACCCATCTGAGGCTTTGGTTGTTTCCTTGTTTTGCAAGCACAACTCTATTGTTGACCTTATATCACCTCAACATGTACTTGAATTTTTCCCTTTTAATGCTTGCTTGGGTTAGCTCTGACCTTATACTCAATGTTTCTTCTGGCTTACTCAAATGTAATTAGACAGTACTTGAGACTATGTCCTTATTAAAAAGTTATCATCTGATATTCTTAATACATCACATGATCTCCTCTCATCAAACTACTCGAGAAACTGCTCTCAGTTGATAATGGGTGATGAAATGACCGTGATTAAGGATGAGAGTGATGGGATTGTTAGCTAAGGGAATCATTGTATATAAAAGAAATGAACAATGAGACTAGAAAAGGCTAATAAAGGAGATATTATCATGGGGCGGTTAGAGTAAAGATAACGATGAGTGTATCCAGAATTCTGAACCATAATACCAAAAGAATCATGGTTTATAAATATTAATTATAAAGGATCCAATACATAATTATCCAAGAAGATAGATGGCCCGATTACCTTTGAGTTTAGCTGATGATTTAAAAATAAGATGGCTAGTAACGGAGTTCCAATAGGGTGACTTCCTAGACACCATTGACAGGATAAATGCAATCAAGGGAGTGGCCAAATAAAATACAATAAATAGAGAAATAGATTGGATAAACAAGGTACAATGGATAAATAAATAGCTTGAATAAGCAAGGTCTATTGAATAGATAAATGGATTGAATAGGCAGCAGTGGAAACACGCCTTTACTTATATCGAGCCAAGTCAAGCACGGTAATAAGATTAAATAAGCATTACTGAAGTTTACTTATAAGGATATAAGATATAGATGTTGGAATTGCAAGTGCAATAAATAGATCAATAGGTTAAACTGGCAAAGTGCAATGGATAGATCAATAGATTGGATGAGTGAAGTACCAATGGATAAGTAAATAGATTGAACAAGTGACATTAGAAACGTGCCTTTACTCATATAAAACCAATTCAAGTCCAGCAATAAGATTAAACAGAAAAGCTGGAGTTTACTTATGAGTATGTAAGATATATGTCTGGGAGTTGAAGTTCAAAATAATGAGAGTAAGGGGATTATGACAATCGCAATCACCCACACCAATGAGAGTTGAGTTACATTATAAATTCAGGATAAGTTATACGAGCTTATCATTATGAATAAATGAGATGTAAAGTAGATGTGTCAATCGGCTCTCAATAGAATGAGCTACAACTCATGATCATCAAATAAAGATGGTGACGGTCAAGAGCACTGGAATGTTGACAACCATATAAGGTCAAACAAAAATGTATTGCACATTTAACAATGGGTTTGTAAAGACATAGAAGATCATGCTAATAGGAAATATCAGGTCAAAATGCAAGGGAGATTAAGCAATATTGGATAGTATCAAGTTTTGAAAATGAGACAAGTAAACAATTACAAGAATTACTATAAAAGGGCATTCTTGCAAAAGATAACCGTCGTTGCATGGTCTAGGTGTGATATCCAGACCTCAAATCATTCCTTAAAAAGACTTCTGTTATTGGCAATTAATCCTATAAATCATTTATTCAAGGTATAGGAAACTTGTTTTTGATAGTGATCTTATTCAACTCTCTGTACGCTATACACAACCATAAGATTCTACCTTCATTCTTCACACATATAAAACTAGGGTTTCCCAAGGTGAAACACTTGGTTAAATAACTCCCTTTTGTAATAACTTATCTTACTAAATCTTTAGTTCTTTGAACTCTGCTGGGGGACATATGATAGGGGCTCTGAAAATGGATTGAGCACCTTGAACTAGGTTGATCTAAAAATCAATATTTCCTGAGGGAAAACAGTCCTGAAAGTTCCCAGATGAAACATCTCTAAATTTATAAATTACAATTATGGATATGTATATATCGAGTGTGGTTGCATATCACTAATATTCAATGCATTATTGACACGATAACTTGCTTGTACAGTGCAATTAGGGTGAAGATAGGATTTTTCTTCCCTCGGTCCATAGAAACACACTTATAGTCTTTCCTCATTCCTCAAGCTAACCTTAAGATCTTTACAAGTCATCTTCTATAAGTACACAGTCAGTTCATCCCTATAATGATTACAAGGTTCGCCAATCAAACTAGATTGAATACCCAATGAATACGGTTCCGGCAATACTAATAGAGGAATATTTATAAAAAATAACACATTCAACTGCCTACTAGTCTCGGTAAATTTAAATGACAAGGGGACAATCTCAAGTGTTAAAGAGATGTAACCACACCATGAACTCTTGAAAAGATATTTCTTTATTGGTTATACAGAACTGGCATGTAAGCTGAATGAATGAAAGGATGAAGATTCGTAATGAAAGAACTAAGGCATATAAATGACCTACATATACAAGACATGCGATTTATTCATGATGGTCATGATAGTAAAGTAAATGAACGATGTTATGAAGTTGAGAGGGAGTATTAAGTACTTAAGGTGAAGAAATCTAATAGATTACCAAAAAGGCATTTGAAAAGTCATACGGTAACCGTAATTAAGTAAAATGACGAATATGAGGGTCAACACAACCAGAAGGAAAATTTTATTCAACTGGTGTTTTAAAGGCCAATACCTCAAGATGAAGGAGTCAATCTTATGACTCAACATGATGGCATCAACATCTATTAATAACACACTCTACAGTAAATGGAAGTCTTGGGTAGGCATACAAACTCTAAAACTACTAGCAGATAGAAATAGCACAAATCGTTATTTATTATTAATAAGATAGGCTGTACTAGTAAGGAAAGGATTGCTAGAATAACTTAACGACATGCAGTCACAGCTATAGAGTAGTATGCCAATATGACGTTACGGTGCTATAGGAACACGAACAATACAGATCTATTTAATTGCTAAAAGGATGCTCAATGACTGGGTCTAAAGCAACCAAAGGCTTTGTAAGTAATAAATGAGTAGCCCCCAAATAGAAGTAAGGAGTTAAAGTAGGTGACAGTAAAAATATGAAATAATGATGACTGAACTGTAAGCAGAATGGGTCAAATATGCTTAGGAAGAACTGCAAATCACACAGTAATACAAACCGAGGGTCATTATAGGCTCCACTGTGAAAACAGATAATTAAACGATTATGATTGTCAGTTTTTGAATCACCTATAAGAAACATTGCTCAAATGTGTTTAAAGGACTCCCCATTGACCACATATGAGATTTTTTTTTTTTGCCCCCACAAACACTCCATTACAAATCAAGAGAGTGTTAGTGGCAAAGAAATGATGCCTCTGAACAATTCAAGGTAAGTAGGGCAGAAACAAGTCAATAACAGGAAATAATGGAAGCATTGCTGATGTAAGGTCTTACTGTCAAGGCCAGATAATTCCTATAAACAGCAGCTTAATCTTACTCGTACCATCCATATAATGCCAAATAGCACACCATAAGCTGCTAACTGTTATCACCAGATATAAGCACTCATTATAATGTTCATTTCATACTGGTTCACCTCAAAGATATTACCCCATAAGGCATTTCCTCATCTAAAGGTTTACATCTAACCTGACACTGCATTAATCTCTTAAGAAGTTGCAAATGGCATCCCTGTATCGAGTTTCAACCATCATTATAGCCAAGATCAGGTATATTAACACACCTCAATAAAACTCTCAAAACTTGGGGCAAAACGGACAGAGTTTTACCTAAAAACTGACTAAAACCTGGCTTAAAGCCTTACAATAGATACCTAAAATGAAAAGAAACACTTCAATAGCTCAACGGCCACACGCCGGAGTTCATAACTCAATGGGTCACACACTCGGAGTGCACGATTGCAAAAATTTAAACAAATGAGAGAAATGAAACATACAATGCAACTCCCAGATAAATGAGAGCATGCCTCACTAATAGGTCACCTAAATGGTTCCACACTCCACTTTGCTAATGCTCGAATCTCAAGATATTACCAAATGATTGGATACCCAAATAAAAATGGTTCCTCCTTATATGCCCATACATATAAACTTATAGTCAATAGCTCATTTAACTGGTCCAACACAACTCATACACACCGTAATAGCTAACTCATAAACACTTGATCGGTCATAGTGGCCCTTAAAACCTTAGCTATGATACCAAATTTATAACGCCCCCTAATTAAGCATGTTTCACTATTTGTAATCATTATTCTAATTCCCTCAATTACAACTAATAAACCCAATAATCGGGGCATTATCGCTATCCCAAAAGGACAAGGCTTGCTGCAAATGTACTAGATATAACATAGTCAGGCATAACTTCAACCATATGCATTCACTCATTAACCAGTATAAGGTTTATACACTACAGCAAAGCAATTCACCACAAATCTTACAGTTTCATACACTAAAGATTACAACACTGTTGATTCATCCAAGTTTCCCTTGCTTGCTTATTCTCTTCGGCTGACTCGCTAGCATGCTTGTAACAGTTACAATCTATGGACAGGTGTACACTTGCCAAACCGATCGGAACCTGGCCTGAAGCCACGCGGATAACTGAAGGAGTATGCCCTGTAATTGATAACTGATGAGGTCACTAATTATGTGATAAATCACTAATTAAACTGATTCATTAATGTACTTACCAAAACATTGTAATTTTGATAAATACGTGTACAATGGGAAACGATAGATTGGGCCCCAATTTCTATTTAAGAAATATAATTATAGGTATATGTAATTAGTAAACAACGTTGACTTTAATAATTTGTGATTGTAATAGAAATTCATTAAAAGGCATCCATAACTCAAATAATTCAATAAAAGATAAGTTCTGCCAATGTGATTTGAAACCTAAATGAATTAGGGCAATTTAACTCAAAGTGAAATAATGTTAGCGTAATACTGATCAAGGTAGAATAATTGAGATCATAAAAGAAAGACTTTGATGGTTATAATTGAGCACGGTTTTTGATATTTCTGATATGGATGACAAAGGTTTGAATGCAATTGGACTAGTGGTAGGTTCAGAATAACTTTAAACACACCGGTTTGGATCAATAAATACTGATCTTGAGTTATCAATCTCCCTACTTCTTCAATTTTATAGTGCATACCATACAACTTAGTTTTCCAAACCAAATAAGCTTATTAGTGCAATTAAAATTATTACCGATTCAAGGTCCACCTTACAAAATTCATAACTTTCACCAAGACCTCCAATTGAGCTATAAAAATCCAATATGAAAAGATCGAGAAGTCCTGCAACACTTTTATTTACATCCCATAACAAATCACCACCACACAAATCCTAGAATTGAGCTGAAATACCACCCTGTACAGTTTTGGTCCGGTCTGCGTAGTCACAGTAAACCGGCCATAACTTTTTCCACAGATCTCGGATTAAGATAATTCAAAATCCATTTGAAAGATAATGCATTGATCTAGCTCTCCACCAAAATTCATAATTTTTTGAGAAGTCATACATTACCAGTTATTCCCGAAACAGACCCCTATATTCAAACCCTTCACAGTTTACTACCCACTTTATTATCCTCCTCCTTTTGCACATAATTACCCTCTAAAATCACTTGTTGAAATTACCAAACCATGGGGTGATGTTCAACATCACTTTAGATAGCCATATCTATAATTTTTGCTTCATAATCATCTAAGATTCATTTTGCACCATGGTTCATACAAATAACATACTTGATCCAAGAGTAAGCTAAGCCATGAAAATTAATTAAAACCCTAGCTTATGACCAACTTAAATTCACCTTTAACTTATCCAAGACCAACATAAACATCAGCATGATCATCAACAGGATTAAAGACTACAAAATCAAACAAACAAAAAACAATCCAATTCCATCATTTTAACTTAAGCTTGGATGATCATGAACAACCTCAATCCTTGCATACTTTCAAGCTTAACTAACAATTAAAATATCAAAATAACCTTGTTTACATCAAGATAACATGATCCATAATCAAATCCAACATAAAAACCCAAAGTTAAATATGATTAGGTTAGGATTTACCTCACTTTAAGCTTGATTTTTGGAGATGAAGGTCATGTTTGGTGTTTGTGAGAGTTGTGGATGGTGGCTGGTAGCTAATGGGGTGGTGGCTAGTGGCTGATGGTGTCGACAGCTGCAGGTGGTGACAGTAGGTGGTGGTGGTGGTGGTGGTGGCAGCAGCAGACCATGGGAATGGGTGAAGGGGAAGAGAGAGATTATTGATATTTTGATAGTTTACTTGGTAAAAAATGATCTAAGTTTACTTGGTTGAGTTTATATCCACCAAAAGTAACCTTAGACCAATGATAATTAGGCACATCTCATGGTAATTAGCTAAGTAAAATGAAGTAAAGCTTGTTTGGCTGAAATTGGGCCGAAATGAGTTTGGGCCAGAAAGGAAATTGCACTTAATGTGATTAAAATTTTTTCGTAGCTCGAAATTAAATTTTTGTGATGCTATAAAAAATAATTTAATCTCTTAAATCATATTTATCAGGACCTACTATAGATTCACTCGAAATTTTATGATAGTTAAAACCTGAATTGCCAAATTGGGCCCAAAATGAATTCTCCCAACCGGGATGATTAAATGAGATAAATAAATATGAAAAATTAATAACATGGTTTAATAAACATGATCTAGGGTCGGGCTATTACAGATTGCACTATGAATTTTCGATTGATGTGAGTTCATTGTATGCGATCTATGATAACAAGTAAGTATTTTTCACAAGAAAGTTACTTTAGATCTACGGATATCTTTTCCAAATGTTGTATCAAGAAACATCGTGTGAGTGGAAGACAAGTGACCAATGTATTAGCAATTAGTTTTCTTGAATGAGAGAGTTATTATGTTATTCTAGATCTACATTGGTTTGAACTTGATATCTTTAGTAAGTGTTGTATGACTTTTAATCAATGAATTTATCCTTTGTTTGCAAATAGAAAAAAAATAAAATAAAATTTGGATCCATACTTTATTTTCAGTAACATATTTTAATTAAAAGAAAAAGTAGACAATATAACTAAATAAGAGTGGCTTTAGTCGTTATACTACACACTCGCATGTATAGGAAAGTTGTACACTCCGCTCGGCCTAGTTCAAACACGATCGGTCCACAATGCACGGCTCAGTTAGAAATGCATGTCCAATAAGTTATATCACTTATTTGTAGGTAAACTTTCACAACACATCTATATAATACATAATAGTAAAGTTTTAATAACTACTCTTTTCTAAATTCACATTAATTGAGATTTTTCAGCCATAAGATCTACAACCTGAATTACTAACAACCGTTGATTTAAATTAGCAGTGTAAGAAAATTCAACCGTCATCTCCCAAGAAGCAGAACGTGGCTTTGACTCTAGAGTTTTCTTTCTTCTCTCTCTGGCTGTATCACAACCGTCATATAAATTCCCTTCCCCAGGTTGTAGACCGTGGTCTGCCCTTTAATATTCTCATGGCTGGAAAGCATTTCCTCTCTCTCTGTCTTTATCTCTCCCTTTCTTTCTCTTCTATCTTCATCTGACGATCATCTTCTCACCGTCATCTTCCCATGGCTGCAAAGCTTTCATTCAACCATGGCTGCAAAGCTTTCATTCAATTCCATTCCTTCTATCACTAGCTGGAAAGCATCTTCTCACTACCTGGCCTCCATCTTCTCTCTGCCCCTTAAATTTCTCTCCAGGTGGTCTGACCCGAAACCCCCCAAAATTTACAGATCTTTGCAATTGAAGGTGAAGAGATTGGAGAAGAAGAGAGAAAGGAGCAAAAGAAGCTTTGTGCTTCTTCCTTCCCGCATTCATAGAGAAAAGAGAGGAGATCGAAGTGTGCTATCAATCGAAGTCACACCTGGGTAGTTCGAGTTTCAGAGCCCAGCAGTGGAATCTTGGAGAAAGGTCTTCGATTCAGCCGCCTGTGCTATCAAGCGAATTGGTCTGAGCCTTCTTCTATGAAGCCCTTATCAGGTGTGGTTGTTCCTCATCATAATTTTGCTCTATTTTGCTCTATTTTGGGTAGATATGAGAGGTTTTTGTGTTCTTGGTTGAATCGAGTGTGTTCTCGGTCGTTTGGCATTTCCAGATTTTTCTTTGTGTGCAAGATCTGAGAGGTTTTTTGTGTTCTAGGTTGATTCGAGTGTGTTCTCGGTAATCGTTTACTTTATGCTGCACAATCATTCTTTTAATTTATCTTTGATTTTGTTTTTTACAAAATAAATATTACTCAGTTTTGAATTGGTTGTTGCAATTGAAGGTGAAGAGATTAGAGCAGGAGAGAGAAAGGAGCTTGTGGAAGGCATTTCGAGATATGTTCCATAATTTTTCTGTTAATTTACCTTTATTTTTTTAAAAAAAATCTTAGTCGGTTATGATATGGTTCCCAGCTCCGTCAGACTCCTAAACACTCACAAACTTGGCCCCCCCACGTCTCTCCAACGCAGTGACAATTTAGTAACTGCTCATTGCTCCCTGCTGAAGTTCTCCTCAAACGGCTATGTGCTTTTGGCTTTCACAGTCCGTTAATACCCCCATTCTCACCTCTTACCTCACAGCATCCTCTTCTATCTCATACATCGTTTCCAATTAATCAAGTGAATTCTTCTAAACATATTCCAAAGGATTCTGATCTTCCTAGGTAAGCATAATCCTGACGTTATGATTTGTTTTGGATTGGTTTTGGATTCTGTTCGATTGGTTTTGTATTTAATTTATGTGATTTAGGTAATTCCGGAATTTGTGATTAGTTTTGTATTGGTTATTGTTAGTTGAAGTTATAAATTTGATCATGTATACAACTCTGAAGAGGAATTTGAGATTAGTTTTGTATTGGTTATTCTTTGTTCATTGTAAATTTCCAGTGAAGCCACGTAGTTTTGAATCTTTTTGTTTTGCTGTTTCTACTTGATGTTTGGTGGGATAGATAATGCATTAGCAGAAGTGGAGTTCCTTACCAATGCAATTGCATGGAGTGTTTTCGCTGGGTTTCTATGGATGCTTGATGCATGTGCTTTTAAATTGTGTTTTTATGGTTTTAGACAACTACTTAATATGTCAATCAAATTCAACTCTGCTTGATGCAGGGGTTGGGGGAAGAGTATATTGTATTTTGTTCTCGATTTGTGTTTTTATTTGGTTCCAGTTTGTGTGATGTTAAAATTATATAATAGTTGTTTTGGTTTGTTTAATTTTGTTGGTAGTTATGATGAGTTTTTGATATTTATGGCCAATCTGATTGATTACTTTTTTAAATTCTGATGATTGTTGGTATATCATTGATAGGTATTAAATATAAATCTAGCTGATTTTCTCTTTTGTTTTATTTCTTCAAAATAAACGAAGTGATTATCTGTAATATAAGAAAATGTTGAGAGTTTCCCCCAATTCAATTTATGTGATGATTTTCTAACTTCAGCTAATATAATTCTTGGACTTTGAAATTTTGCACTTATTACTCTGTATTCATGTTTTTGAGCTTTTAGTAGATTATCCTCTAAGTTAGGCCCCTAGAAGATATCCGTGACATTGCTTCTATCCTTTAAGTGGGTCTTAAACTTTGCATTGAGATTGGGTAATGGTGTGATGCATGATTTGTGGAAATGCCCCCAGTGGTATTATTGTAAATTATTAGCATTTACTAGCAGCTAGCCTGGGTAAGTGATTTCTATCTCTTTTATTTTAGTAACTTAACATTAACATTCAAAGATTTACCTAACTTAAATTCATACATATATATGTTTCGAATTTGTAAAATTATAATTTATCTAAATTCTTAAAAATTAGAAGTTATTAGCCATTTGATCAATGCTGTTTTTAATGGTCACCGTTGAATTTCTTAAAACAGTATATAATTTAAATAAAGAATTATATAAAAATACATCCGTTAGATCAATTATTATTTTAATGTCCAACTTTATAGATAACAAACATTATCATATTTTTTTTTATAAATAAAAACTCATAACTACCTAACTATTATCCCAAAAAATATGTTACCTTATCTTTTTTTTTGGGTTCAAATACTTTATCTTAATGATTATTCTTTGCTTTTTAAAACTAAAAATTACATGTCATATTTATAGAAAATTCGCTTTCATTAATTGGTTAGCAATGTGCAAACCCCCCTAAAAACCCCAAAAAAAGGTCAATGTCATTATATACACGTTATATATAAACTCTTACATATTTATATGATTTCCAACCAAAAAAAAAACATTTATATGGTGATGAATTTATATTACCAAGTTACTTATTTTGCACATCTAAATGTTTAACAAATTTTGAGCAAATCTATTTGAACTCTCATAATATCGTTAACCTAAGCAAGTTAGTTTAGAACATCTTTAACCTTCTTTTTCTTTTTTTTCCCCCCTAATGATCATATTTGACTTTTTTTTAACCATAGATACTTCAAGGTGAACTTTTCCTTTATATTTTTGGCATGAGATAAAATATTTCAATATTTCATCCATAAAATTCTGCAAGAATCAAAAGGTTGAATGTGTTTGATGTACATGCACAGTTTATTGTGTTTAATCTAATGTTTTACATGGAGTGCTTTTCAATATAGCTGATACTTATCCTTACATTCTACTTAAATTAGTTTGTCATGCTATACCGGTATATCTTGCACAAACATATTTGTGTTTTGCTCGGGATCAATTACAGTGAAGTAGCTAGGATTTCACCCAATAGGTGTTAGAATTAAATATACATAATATAAAATTTAACATTTGATCTAAAAACTTGGGGTGTGAATTGACACCTCTTGCTTCTGTGTGGCCCTACCAGTTATAAATTACTAGATCAGAGAAATGTGACACATATTTGAGCACCGTCATCATGCATGGAGGCTTTCTCATTTATCATTCAAGATTATGAACATAATATTATGAAAACACATTGATGTCTTACGTGCTACTCAGTAGGAGAAAAAATGTTATTATTTTACTAATCATTTTCAGATATAATAATAATAATTAGGTGAAATGTGTTGGATTTATTAGACTTCAGCCATAGACAAGTTTTTTTAAGTATGTTCTTATTCTACACATACTATTGCTTGGATTGAATACTTTCATAATACGAAATTCATATTTAGGTTAATATTTAATTTTGTTGATGCTTGCCATTTAAACACCCCGTACATGAGCTTACATTTTCGAGCAATGAACACTTGAAAGCATATTCACTTGATGCTAACATATGAGTACGTGATAAGTTTGACATCAATTAAGTAAGAGAGTGGAAATAAGAATACAGTCCTTGAGTGTAATAATGTATGTGTGAATTTTGAAGTTATTTGTCAAGTTAAATAATAGAATAGAGTATTTGTTTACGGATAAATCATCTATAAACATTTTCTCTTTATCAATAAGCCATGCCATTTGTGGGATGTTTAGATTTGTGGCAAATTATAGGAAGCTTGCCAAAGTAAGTCCACTATCTTTTCCTCAATTCTATTTTTGCTGCTGGGATATGTGCTTATCTAGGATGTGTGGGATTAGTGTTGCATTCAATTTGTGAAAGTTGGGTAATTTCAAATTCGTGATTATATAGATTGGTTATTGTTTGATTATGTAGATTGGTTATTATTACATTTTTTATTGTTTTATAGTTTCTTATTTTTATTTTATTCTTCTTTGTTTTTGTTCTTTTATTGTTTGTATATACTTTTATTTTTTTAACCCAAAAAATGACCTACAAAAAGCAACTTACGAAAAATCTCAAAAAATAAAAATAAGAACTGAAAAAGTAACTACAAAAAATAAAAAAAACCTAATAAAATAAAAAAAATAAAACAATAACACAATTAAAGACTTAACAAAAAAACAACAAAAATAAAAACCAACAAAATAACAAAACTAAAAAACATAGAATAGAAAATTAAAAACCGTAAAAAAAAAGTAAAAACCAAAAATAAAAACCAAAAAGTGAAAACTTAAACAATAAAAAATGAAGAAAAAGAAAACAAAAAAACAAAAAAAAGCAAATAAACAAGTTAAAAATAAAAAATACGAAATAAAAAATAAATAACTACACAACAATGTAAACACATAACAATTTAAAAATTAAAAATAAAAATTAAAAATTAAAAATAGCAATAACATAAACTAAAAACAAAAATTATTAAAAAAATAAAGAGTAAAAACAGAAAATAAAAAAATAAAAAATAACAAACAATAAAAATTAAAACAAAAATTTAAAATACAAAATAAAAATTGAAAACAAAAAAAAAAAAGGGTTGGGTTGAAGTTGGGTAAAGTGGGTTGACGTGGGTTAACGTAGGTTGGAGTTGGTATTTTTTTTCAAGTGGGTTGAAATATGTTGAAGTTGGTTGAAATGGATTGAAGTGGGTTGAGGTTGGTAAATTGCAATTGAACCACGAAAAGGACAGAGCTTAAATATCCTATTTGTGCAATTAAATCTGCTTCACCGAATACCACATTGATAAAATTTTTAGCTACTAATAATGCACATAATTTATCTGAAGTAGTGATGGAAACCCCCACCGGAAGTAGTGACATCACTGTAAGAAGGTTTCGAGCGAGACTTGCTCGACAAAACGCAAGGTGGAGGCTATTTAGTCGGCATCATCCAGATCACACCCAATCGCACTTCATCGCAGAACGTGAGCAGTATCAGTCACAATCTAGAGAAATTCAACTAGCAATTGCACGTAGCACTCCACCTACAAGAAGGTTCGTAAACCGTTGGTATTTCACGGGAACTTTGGTTTCCTGTGGGCACTGTCACGCGGCCATGTGGTTGGATGAGAGAGTCTCAAGAATTAGTGTTTCACAACCTCGGTTCATGCTTTGTTGTCAAAGTGGACATGTTATGTTGCCGGCGTTGCCCCCGCCTCCTCCACTGCTAGACACATTGTTAAATGACCCCAATTTTCTTGAAAATATAAGAATGTATAACTCCATGTTATCATTCACATCAATGGGTGGGTTTATCGATTACTCAGTTATGGATGGACATGGTCCTTACTCCTTCAGAATAAGTGGCAACAATTACCATCGAATTGGATCTTTACTCCCTGCACAAGGACAACGACCCAAATTTGCTCAACTATATGTCTATGACACACATGCCGAAGTGCGAAATCAACGCACTGCGTTAAATAGACAACAAAGTGAACGAGGAGTTGACGAGGAAACCTTACAAGATTTACAACATATGCTTGATACTATGAATCCTTATGTGAAGGTTTTCCGCAATGCACGTGATATCTTTGAGGCGGATAATGTGATTAATTTAAGCATTCGCATTATTAAAGCACATCCTGGAAGACAGTACACATTGCCCACTGTGGATGAAGTTGCAGCTCTCATAGTCGGAGGTGACGTTGGAGACGAAGAGCACCGGGATATTATTGTCCGAAAAATAGGAGGAAGCTTACAACGAGTATATGAAACCCAACCATCAGATATGCCTCTTCAATACCCACTCATATTCCCATATGGAGCAGATGGTTAGACAGCTTACATTGCATATGTGGGGGGATCAAGCACTGCTCGAGGAATGGTGACAATGAGAGAATTTTATGCATTCCTCATACAGTTTAGGGTTGATGAAGGAAGCATTCTACTTCGATGTGGTAGATTGTTCCTTCAATTTATAGTTGATTGTTATGCTACGATTGAGGCTTGGAGGTTACTATATATAAAAAAGCACCAGAGTACGCTTCGTGCAGAATTATACAGCGGCTTACAAGATGCTATTACTGCTGGTAAA
The DNA here is from genome assembly GCA_029747015.1 of Carnegiea gigantea. Taxonomy (NCBI): domain Eukaryota; kingdom Viridiplantae; phylum Streptophyta; class Magnoliopsida; order Caryophyllales; family Cactaceae; genus Carnegiea; species Carnegiea gigantea. The sequence continues at coordinate 26,427 of JAKOGI010002902.1, forward strand.
AATCATGCCCATGCAGTGGGGAGGAGGTTAGTATTACCTGCTTCATTCACAGGTGGGCCCCGCTATATGAGACAACATTTTCTTGACGCAATGGCCATCTGTAATCAAATGGGCTATCCAGATTTTTTCATCACATTCACCTGCAATCCTAATTGGCCGGAAATCCAGGAAGCTTTAGCACAACAACCAGGCCAACATGCGAATTACAGACCAGACATTGTTGCTCGAGTATTTCGCTTAAGGCTAAAAGAGCTGAAACGAGACTTCAAAGAGAGAAATCTTTTTGGCAAAGTCATAGCAGGTATTGCTGTTATGTAATTATGTCATGTACTTTGGAGATTCCAAAATCTCAATCGTACTTTGTTCATGGTCATTTATTTAAATCCTCATAACCTATACTCCTCTATCGCATATGTAGATATACATGTTATTGAATTCCAAAAACGGGGATTACCACATGCCCATTTATTATTAACCCTTGCAAGTGAAGATAAGCCTACATGTGCCCAAGATATCGACCGTATAATATGCGCAGAGCTCCCTGATGAAAACACAGACCCCCTCGCATTCGAAACTGTTACAAGACATATGATACATGGTCCATGTGGTACTAACATCCCATACGCTCTATGCATGGATGGTAACACGTACACAAAGCATTACCCAAAGACTTTTTGTGATACGACAATTATTGAAGAAAATGGTTTTGTGAAATACAAGCGTCGGGATGATGGTCGAACTGTAACGATTCGTGGTAAGAGAATGGACAACAGATGGGTAATACCGTATAACCGTGATCTGTGTGTGAAATATGATGCACATATTAATGTTGAGCGGTGTGCACAGAAGAAGGTCATTAAGTACCTTCATAAATACATGCATAAGGGAGCTGACAGAGCAACCATAGTCCTCGAAGATAATGTCCATAACCCTGAACATGGAATTGGTCCTTCCAACTATGAAGATGTCAATGAAATTAAACAGTACTTGGATTGCCGTTATGTGTCACCGGTGGATGCTGTTTGGAGAATATTTGAATTCGAGATCACGCAACGTTATCCATCTGTTGAACTATTGCAGTACCACTTGCCGGGGCAACAACACGTTCTATTCAATGATCATGATGAACTTCATAGGGTTGTGGAAGAAGGAGCACAGAGGGTTATTATGCTTATAGGATGGTTCATTGCGAATATTGAAGATACCGAAGCAAGATGTCACACTTACGCAACATTCCCTTCTTATTATGTATGGAATAAAGGAATGACGAAATGGACTAAGCGAAAACAGAGGGTATGCATCGGTCGACTGCCCTATGCTCACCCAAATATGGGCGAGAGATACTATCTGCGGATGTTGTTGCACATTGTTCAGGGAGCTACGTCATATGAGGATTTAAGAACCGTCAGCGGAATCTCATATTCAATTTTTAAGGAAGCTTGCTTGGCACGAGGACTGGTAGACGATGCTAATGAGTGGCATGAGGCACTAGCAGAAGCATCCCTATGGGCAACAGGGGCTGAACTTCGAAGTATGTTCTGTTCAATGCTAATGTTCTCAGAAGTGTCTGACCCCCATCGATTGTGGGAACAACATTAGGAAAACCTCACTGATGATTTACAGAGACGAATACAAAGAGATCTCAGAGATCACAGTTTACAAATTAGTGTGGAACAACAACAAGACCTTGGACTTTACGAAATTGAGATGATTTTGAATAAGAATGGGAGATCTTTAAGGGACTTCCCTCCTATGCCTCTGCCTTCACCTAATCTGCTATGTCAACTTGGTAACAAACTTATCAGAGAACAGCTTGATTATGATCAAGAACAAGAGAAACATAACCTTGAGATGTTGTTACCAACATTGAATACAGATCAAATGTGAGTTTTCCAATCTGTTATTCATGCTGATGAACATGGAGAAGGAGGTTGCTTCTTTGTTTATGGCAGTGGGGGGACTGGGAAAACCTATCTTTGGAAAACTATTATAACACATTTTAGATCAAAAGGCTTGATAGTGATATCCGTGGCATCCTCAGGAATAGCTGCATTGTTATTACCTTTTGGGAAAACAGCTCATGATGTTTAAGATACCAATTGATGTAGATGAGACATCTACATGTTCTATTTCTAAACAGTCTGAATTAGCACAGCTAATTAGGGAAACATCACTTATTATATGGGATGAGGCTCCCATGACCATCGCTATACGGTAGAAGCAGTTGAGCGGTCTTTACGAGATCTATGCAATTGGAATCAAATATTTGGGGGTAAAATGGTCATTTTTGGAGGTGATTTCAGGCAAATACTTTCTGTTGTTACGAAGGGAAATAGAGCAGATATTGTTGCATCTTCAATATCAAGGGCAGCATTTTGGTCTTACTGCAATATTCAACATCTTAGAACCAACATGCGACTCATGCATTCAAATTTAAGTGACAATGAACATGAGCAGTTGCAGAGTTTTGCAGAATGGACTTTGAATGTTGGTAATGGTCGTGTGCAAGGATACTCATTTCTTGGTGGTACTGAACTAGATTGGATAGAGATTCCTGAAGAATTTCTCATTAAGAATGACACCAACGGCCTTAAAAACTTGATCGAATTTGTGTACCCATGTTTGGTGGAAAGATACAGAGATGAGTCATACTTTCAAGACCGCTGTATATTGGCCCCCTTAAACACTGATGTGGATGAAATAAATTATAAGATTCTATCAATGGTTCCTGGTAGTAGTCGTACATACCTGAGTTCTGACACATTCCTGCCAACTAATATTGATTCTGTTATTGATGGCATTAATCCTCCAGAGATGCTACATGGTATGAACTTTTCAGGATTCCCGAATCATGAAATACAGTTGAAAGTTGGTGTCCCTGTTGTTCTACTGAGAAATCTTGACCCATCAATTGGGTTATGCAACGGCACTCGCTTGATTATTGAAAGACTTGGTACTAAGGTTGTCCAGGCCAAAATCTTGACCGGAAGAAATATTGGGCAAGTAGTGACTATCCCACGAGTTAACTTAAGTCCTTCAGCTAAGGACTCACCATTTGCCTTGAAAAGAAGGCAATTCCCTCTGAAATTGGGTTTTGTAATGACTATTAATAAAAGTAAAGGTCAAACATTACATTATGTAGGCGTTTATCTTCCAAAACCTGTGTTCTCCCACGGTCAACTATATGTAGCTGTATCTCGTGCCACCTCTCCTTCAGAGCTAAAGTTCTTAATTTGCAACAAAAGGGATGTGCCTCATAATATGACCAAAAATATTATCTACCGTGAAATTTTCAATAGCATTCCTGATGCTTGGTTAGTCCCTTTTCTTCCATATAATAATGATCTTATCTACATTCATATAGATTTCATTTTCCATCATGATGTGTTCACTACATTGGATTATACTAATCTATTTTCTTCTTTTATTAATGGTTATAGATATATCAGGTTTAGTGCATACTTCTATGCCTATATGTGCCATCAACCCTTGCAGTAGATCGGTCACCCTAATTGTTCGACTCATGCGATCAATGACGGTTCGAGTATATGAGCAACGCACACTGTGGAAAGTGATATTCATGGACTATCAGGTATTGGTTTATTGAAGTTGCTAAAAATTTTCTCACCATGTACAAGTAAATTGCTTATTAGTGGAGTTGATTGTTTTATAGTGTGATGAGATATTCGCCAGCATAGAAGGCGATGCTCAAATTAACCAATGGCGATCTATACTTGATGCTGGAAAAGTTTACCACATCTCCGGGCTCTTGGTAGATGCTGCGACAGATGGAGAAAGGAATGTGGTAAAGAACAATTTGAAGTTGGTTTTTACGCCGAGATCGAGACTCCTTGGTGTGGTTGAGGATTGTCCTGATATTCCTTACCAGCACCTACCACCTTGTGTGCCATTCATTGATGTCCCTTGACATCTAAGAACACGTGACAATGTTGTAGGTACGTATAATTAACACGCTGAACTTAAGTACTTATATTGCTATATGTATTTCCTCTCAAGTATTTATAACATTTTCATTTCCTTTCATTGTTTAGACGTTATTGGCATGGTAGTGGCAATATCTCCTTTAGAAACAACAAGGAACAGGCGCACTGCAAGGCGCGAATTGTTACTTTCTGATATGCAGTATGTATTTTCATTAGTATAGATTTTTCCTTATCTATTAACGGATGTTGCTCTCCCTAATATTACTCTATCTAATTCTTATATGTAGGATGCACCCATTAAGGCTAACTTTATGGGGAGATTTCGCAAAAGTGGAGGGCACCTATCTTCAGCAACATTTGGGTACTGAAAATATACTTCTTGCTTTCAGAGTGCACGTTAGAGATTACCAAGGTACCATCACATCCAATTGATACACTTTCACCCATCAAATTGTTTAACATCACTATGATGGTATACTTTATTAATATATTTTCTCCCATACAATATACTTTTAGGAATATCGGTTTCTACTTTGTCAATTAGTAGATTGCTGATCAACCCGGACATTCAAGCAACAGAAGACTTTGAAGGATGGTATATACAACCAATGACCTTAGTTTTAATTTTCATTTTCATTACAACTTATAAACACTTGATCTCACATATGTTACCCTCCTTACATGTATTAGATTCTCTGGCACTAGGGGTGTGATGACCCATTTTGATTTTATGCGTAAGAGAACATTACATATGTGCAATCTGGAGAAGTTGTTCACCGCTCAAAAGATTAGATTATATGAATATGCATCTACGCGAAATGTAGGCTAGAAATTTCCCTTACAAATGTGACTTTCTGCTTGCATATGTTCTTTTAAGAAAACATAATCTTTACACTTCACAATATACAGGTCAGATATTGCCGACTTTTTGCATATGTCATTGAAATTCACCCGTTGATTTATGATGCCTGCACCAATTGCAAAAAAAGTGATCACTCTTACGTATTCGCTCTGAATGTACCTTACTGTACATGCCAATCTCCAAATTTGACACAAAAGAGGTTTGTGTACTTGATTGCCTGTTGCTATGTACTTTGTTCAACTTTTCCAAATACATGTTTGCATTATTATAATCGTCCTGTGCTATTTAAATTTATAGGTATATCTTTAGAGTTCTCTTGCAAGATAATACAGGTTGTAGAGAGTTTACTGTTCTTCATGAGGATGCTCGAATTCTTTTGCATACGACGACTGCCCAGTTGGATGTGTATGCAGCGCAGGTATTATAGTTTTCCCTTCATATCACATTTAACACAGTTTATTCTTTTATTATTGACTATCCTGTGTTAATATTTTCTACAGCCATATGGTCATCTATCGCTTTATGCAATTATGGATGATTACATAGGTCAACCATGGGTATTTATCATGGAGCCCCTATGTCACTATGAAGTAGAAGTTCCTATCGCTTTTATTGCACCAGTTCATTGGGAGGAAGAGGTTTATAACTTACAAAAGACAAATGTTAGATACACCAGGTAGATCACGTGTAAATATAAACTTCAACCCCATCATTGTTATTCACATTATTTCTAAAACTTTATTTCCTCTGTAGGTATAGAAGAAGGAGGTGGATTCTTCATCATTGGCGTGACAGATTGGCTGCTTATCATGTTGTTTAGCGTGTTTTTTGTCATAATCACTATCTACTATTTCTATCATATTGTTGTAGACCTTTTTCTAAGTCATGTGATTTTTTGTGGTTCATCCCAATGATTATATATCAAGTTGCTATCCACATATATTTTTCATTGATTATTCTATATCTTTCCTAAATTATAATATTAACTATGTCTACAATGAATCTCGGTTCATTACTTGCATAGTATATGTTATGAATTGTCTACTTTAATATGCACCGTGCATAGCACAGGTCCAGACTAGTATAATATACAGGATTAGTGGGGAGCTGGGCCTGTGGTTTGTGAGAGTTTAAGTTCAAAGGATGTTAATTGCACATTTTATCTTTTCTAAAATTTAATTAATATTTGTGTGTCATTTTATCCAAGAAGAAAATAAGATTTTTAAATTTCGATGTATTCTAAGCGTTTTTTTTTTTTTTCCCCTAAA
>JAKOGI010002902.1:35000-77500 GCA_029747015.1 Carnegiea gigantea
GGTTATCTAAGCAGAATTTCTAGGATTCGACTATATATTATCATAATACCACAATGAAAAAATAACTAGTAATAAGCGTCATGTACATAGTTACTTCAACCCTAAGATTCAAGTTGAACCTTCCCTAAGCAGCAATCAAGTTTTGCAATCGAACCTTAAGGTTTAACTATTAAGGTTTAGGGTTTAGGGTTTGTGGTTTAGAATTTAGTATAAGCGCTTAAAATTTAGGGTTTAGTGTTCATCAATATTCATTGTATATCATCATCAATGGTAACACTAGAGTCACTCTAAAAAATAAAAGGTCCTTAAATATTAACTCTGAAACCCTAAACTGTAAAAATTGATCCTGAATCCTAAACATTGATCCTGGAACTTTGAGGTCGAATTCTAAATTATAACCCTTAAATGTTCAACCTTAAACCCTAAGGTTAAACCCGAAGCCTCAAACAGCTTCTTATTAGATCTACATAATGATTTAGAGCAAAGTGGTATAGAGAAAATATTTTATTGAAAATTTTGACATAAACCCCTAAGCCTGATGATTCAACATATACGGACTTAAATTCAGATACGAACGTGATAAAACTCTAAGGTTTAAGGTTGAACATTTAGGTTTGCTTTAGGGTCAGTCCTAAGGTTTAGGTATCAAGGTTGACATTAAACCACACTCCCTAAGCCATAAATCATAATCCTTGTCGTACTATAAGATAGATATTTTTAGATATAAACTCTAAACCCAAGACACTATTTTACTATACTTGGACCCTAAACCATAAGACCAAAACCTTGAACCATAAACCTTAAATGCTTAACCTAAACCTCAACTGTAAAACGTCAATCATGAATCACATCGAGAACTTTAAAAGGTAAAACCTCCGAAAAAATTAAAGCCTAGTGTTTACAGTTCAACCCCAAGGTTCAAGCGTACATATTTAGTCATTAAGATTCAACTTTTATAGTTTAAGGTTTCCAATTAAATCCATGTATCTAATGTATTACAAGAATGTGTTTTAGGGTTAATCTTGATACTCAAACCTTGATCACGGAGCCCTAAACCTTAAAAACTCAAAATCTTGAACGACATGCAAAACCTAAACCCCAACAATTAACCCTAAGTCTTAAACCCTCAACTCTAGACCACAAATTCAAACTTGTGAATGATAAACCTTGATTGCTAAACCCCAAACCTTTAATCGTGCTCTAAACTTTGAATGATACCTTAAACCATAAGCCCTTAAGATCTATTTTTGGATGGCATATGATTGCATACATGACGTTTATTTTGAATATTTCATCAATATGATGTACATTTCAATTTGTTATTGTATGCCTGAAAAATTGACTTAAAATAATTTAGGAGGCTTTACATATATTTTTATGTTACCAACTATAAGTTATTATATATATCATAAGCAACATTCATTGTTAAATTGTATTCCATGGATTCTTAAAGTCTCATCAGTTTTTAGCTAGATATTAATCACATGTTCCACAAGAAGACAATACGCATATGTTAACCTAATAAACCAAGTACCACTACCTAAGAATGTTATCAACAAGACAAGGTTGACATACACATATTCTCCTGACATATATATGTATATATATACATATATGTGTATGTGTATATATAATCACTACAAAAAAATTCATTATTCCAACAGAATTTCTAACCGAAAAAGCATATTTTTCTGTCAGAACATGAACTTTTGGACGGAATAGCACAATCCGTTGGAAGCTTTTCTGATGAAATATGACGGAAAAATTCTGTCGGCCTCTGACGACATCACACAGTCCGTCGAAATTTCAAAATTTTAAATCGTTGGAAAAATCCATATGAAACCGTCGGAATTCATATTCCACTTAATTAATGTATAAATTCTCATCATTGATGTTAAATTTATATTAACATTAAATTCTACTTAATTAATAAAAATTCTTTTATTTAAAAACAAACTAAAATATAAAAATTAAAAACAAATTATCAACTTAACAAGCTAACATCAACGTAGCAAACTAACCATATAAACTATCCAATTTACAAAATTACATACAAACTAAGTATGCAAAGTATTAAATTCAACGTTTATGCTTAATTTACTTCAAAATTGAGTACAAATTACACACATCAAAACCTTCTCAATAAATTGGCGGTAAATCACGGTGGGAGGAGGTGATGGCGGGGGGATTGCAACAAGCAGTAGTAAGGGGGTTGCAACCATGATGACGTATCGCTATCTCTCTCTTTGTATGTGTGTATATATACATATATACATATATCTACATATATATATATATATATATATATATATAGGTATTATGTATATATTATAATATATATATATATATATATATATATATATATATATATATATATATATATATATATATATATGTATATATATATGTGTGTGTGTATTGTGAAGCAAGCGACGAAAATGAAGCTTGGAGTGAGATTTATATGAGAAATTCCGATGCAACATTTTGTCGAAATAAAAAATATTTTTTTCCAATCAGAATTCCGGATTTTTCCATCAGAATGTTCAAAAGAATTTGAATTCTCCATCCATTCAACCGGGGCCAAAAAACATTTTTTAGAATATTTTAATATTTTTCTACAAAAATTCCAGAATTCTGTCGAAAATCCATCAGAATTCCATCAGAAATCAGTTGAAACATAGGTCCATCGGAACATTCGTCAGATTTTCAGAATTTTTTGAGAGTATGTCAAAATTCCATTGGAATTTCCGACGGACTTGTTTTCGGTCGGAATATCCCGTCGGATTAAGGCGAATTTTTAGTGATATGTATATACACACATACCGCCACACATACACATATATATGTACATATGTATATAATATATATTTATATATATATACACATACAAACACACATATACACATACATACATACATACATACGCAGACACTATATATATATATATATATATATATATATATATATATATATATATATATATATATATATGTATGTATGTATGTATGTATGTATGTATGTATGTATGTATGTATATGTATATTTGTGAATTATGGTTCATCATCTCTCTATTTCATATGCTGTCAAATTTCTATTGATAAAATCGTAATAATCTTGATGATCGTTTTTAACATGCGCGTCTATACTTTGCTAACAAAAAATCGTTTACAATTACAATTTCTTGTTGAATTCTCTCTCTCAAAAATCCCCACACACCCTCAACCTCCTTCCACTAACACGAAGTCGTCACTATCACTTGCTATAACAACCCGACCCTAAATCATGTTTATTTATTTAATTAAGTCACGTTATAAATTTCCTTGCATTTATTTATTGCCCTTAATCAATTCGGTTTGGAAAAAATCATTTTGGGCCTACTTTACAATTCGGCTTTTAATTATCGTCAAATTTCAAGTGAATCGATAGTAGGCTTCAATAATTATGGTTTAGGAGATTAAATTATTTTTAGTGGCATCACAAAAATTTAATTTCGACCGGTGAAAAAAATAACTTTTTGATTGCAATGAGGCGTTGTTTCTCCCCGAGCCTAATTCATTTAAGCCTGATTCAAGGCCTCACAAGTTGATTGACTTGATTTAGTCAATTATTATCATTTATGCCTAATTATAATTGACAGAAAGCTACTTTTTGGAGGTTAAATATCTGCCAAGGAAAGCTAACAAGTAAAAAATTACCAACCAAGTACCCAAAAAAAAAAAAAAACCTTCACTTCTTCTCCTCCAACCCCACGGTCAGCCTACCTGTCTGCTGAGCTGGTCCTGATTGCTATTGCTGCCAGTTCTATCACCCTCCCAGGGCTGCCGTTAGCCCCTTGCAACAACCCCTAGCGACCAGGCACCTCCCCACACTCTTCAATCATCACTCATGTGTCCTTCTCAAGCTCAACATGAGCAAAACCTAATCCTTATCTTGTTGATTTTGGTTTTATGTTGGTTGTTATTTTTGTTTATGTTGGTTTGACTATTGATCATGTTATATTGATAGAGATAAGAGTTATTTTGACGCTTTATTTTGTTAGTAAAGTTCGAAAGCATGCAATGGTTGAGGCCATACATGGTTATGAAAACTTAAGGGTGAAAATGATGATTTTGGATTGTTTTGGATTTGATTTTGTGATCTTTGGCATTAGTAATGAATACGATAGTGGTTATGATAATTTTGGATGAGTTTGTATGTAAATACCAAATTGGTCATACACTAGGGTTTTGTGATCATGCATGGTTTAATTTAAGTTTTAGCATCAAGTATGCTGTTGTGTATAATTGGATGGAAAATGAAATTGGGATGTGTGGTTGAGTTGGGATATGGCTTGGTGTGATTTTGCTAAAAGGGGTGGGTCATAGAAATTTCAACAAATGACAAAAACGGTTTGTCTTGTTCATTCATGCAAATAAGTGAGTTTATGGAAGTGTTTTAAGTGTTTTATTAAAAGAAATTGGAATATAGGTAAAGAAGACCATGAGTTAATTTTGAGTGATATGGATAAGTAAGGTGACGTTGAGGAACCATTCATTGTTTACTATTTTCTAGGAAGATTATGTGAGAAAAGATTGAAAATAGGTGCATTGGGGCTATAAACAGAGCCAAAATAGGGGCCAATTAGGGAATAAACTGGTTCTGATTGGTACATCAAAAAATTATTATTTTTGGTGAGTAGATAGATCAATGCAGTATCTTTTAATAATCTTTATAGTTAATTAATTTCAATTTTTGTGGGCAAAGTTATGACCGATTCACTGAGACTGTGCAGAATAAATTGGAGATGTGCAAGGTTTTGTTGAAGCTCAATTTTAGAGGTCGTGTGGTGGTAATTTTGTCTTGCCCTGTGAATGAAAGTATTATAGGACTCCTTAAATTTTTCATATTGGGGTTTGAGGTCTCAATTTGAGGTCGGGGGTAAAAGATGTGAATTATTTGCCATTATGCCTATTACTTTATAACCTAAATTATTTGCCTTGACCCATTTTTACTTTAAATTATCTTACCTTCGTTTAAACTAAATTGCCATAATTTATTTAGTTTTGTATCGTGTCAATGTAACCTATCTTATATTTACACATTGAAGTTTGAGTGCCCCTTTATAATCCATTTCTATTAAAATCACCAGTTATGAGAATGAGAACTATTTACTAACTACGTATATCTACAATAGCTTTTCTAAAACAAAATCGGTGTTTTCTAAAACAGAATTGGGGCCTAGTCTATTGTTTTTATTTTATGCATAAGTATTATCCAGTAAGATTGCATTAAAAATCTCATGTACATTCATTGCCTATATTTTTAAAAATCATAGTGTTATCAAAATTATGATGTTTTAGTAAGTATACTAGTGAATCAACTTAATCAATGATTTGTCACATAACTAGTAACCCCATCAGTTATCAGCTTTAGGGCATTCACCCTTCTGTTATCCGCACAGCCTAAGGCCAAGTCCCTTGATCGGCTTGACAGGTGTACACCTATATACAGATCGTATCAGTTCTCAAGGGTTCACTACCAGATAATAACTAGCAATGCAGTTTTTATATTTATCCCATTCCCTACTTTAAATTAAAATGAATTGCAAAGTGGGCTCTATTAATATTTCAATAATCATTTAACAATACAGAAATATGTGTACTGAGCTTCGGCTCACATTTCGAATTATTTGCTATGTTTTATTTAGGCAATGCTCAGTGAACCGCCCCCATGCTAGCAAACCTGCTAAGGATGATAAGTGAGCAAGAGACCCTGGTCAGATTAGTAATGGTGTGCTGCACCTATGTTTTTGGAGATGTATTCTGAGTTATCTTGTGGCTGGAACTATAACAACAATGGTGAGTTTCCTACTATGATGTATAAACCCTATGTTTGTTATCATCTACTCATGTATGATTTTAGATGATGTTGATCATTTGTGGACTTGAATTATGCTCAATTATAATATCTTTAGTGTGATTACTTTAAGCCTTGTCCTTTTTGGAACAGCGATAACCCCCCAATCATTGGGATTTCGCTCCTAATCGAGAGAATTGTTTAAGAAACTGCAAACACTGAAGCATGTTCATTTTGAGGTGTTATAGATTTGGTATCAGACTTAGGTTTGTTTTCCTTGATGGGATATGGAAAATTTAGAGTAGATATAGGAGGGTGAGACGGGTAGTTGGCAAGGACTATTACTATAATGTTAGAAAATTCCGATAATAGCAATATTTGTGTATTTCTTACATATTCCTCACTTATGCCTTTCCTCATTAGATTGACCCTTATGCAGTTAACATGATGCCTGGTACATCAGTGGCCGCCCACATCTCACTATTACATGCCATCATCATAGCTCATGGGCAGGACCCATTTTCTGAGTTTCATAACATTACTATTCATGCATGTAGACTACTATCGTCCATACCTATGGTTGCCCTGTGGGTTGAGTTTAGGATCCATTATCATGATTTCATGATGACGGGAGCCACTGGGCCACCGTTATTGTAATATTAGCATGTTTTTTCTTTACACTAGGCACCTCCCCCACCCACACCACCTACGCCAGCTTAAGGACCACCATCGCCGCCTGTATCGAGCACTCCTCAGATGCCCGATAGTCTAGTGCCATTGGAATCAAGGGAGGCTCATGTGGTCATGGATCTCCCTGATTCGCCAGAGGTAGTAGTGATTAGCTCAAATGATGAGCTCATGGAGGATCTCGATGACCATCTAGAGGTAGAGGAAGATCCACAGGAGGATCTAGAGTTGGGGAGCAACCGATCAATCAGATTGTTAATGAGGCAAAGCCAGAGGCAATAGATAGTAGTTTTGACTCAGGCGAGGAGCCTGAGGACCTGACCCAGATTACGATCCATCTAGGTATCATCAGACTGATTTAGGGGTTGACTTTCATTAGGATCTTTCTGAGCCCACATGTATATAGTATGGTCGGTTGGATTGATACATTTTGAGTATCATATGACATTGTACATGGTCAGTTAAATCCTTCCGACTGTGATTACTAGATCTATCTCTTTTTTGGGCATGTGACGGATTTGGTGTTGGGGCTAGTTAGTGTTTTTGTTTAGGGTACTTTAACAGCTGATATTAGTTAGTCAGCTATTTATTGTATTCTTTTATTGATCATATATGCAAACCAGCAGTTACGTATGCAAGCAAGTAGTTATAGAATGATATAATGAAGCCTTAATTTCTATTTTGATAATATTTTTGGTTGTTTTTGTTGGGTATACTTACCTTATATGTTGGTTTTATACAAGTGATTGAATTGGTCCATTTAATATACAATCAGAATGTCTAAATTTGTGCAAAACAATGCAGAGACTTGCATAGGGGATTATATAGACCATGGTCAGGGATCGAGTGAACAAGCCTCTTGTAATATGCCACCAAACTTTGGTGAAATGCCCCAATTCCCCCTGAGTTAGCTAATAATATTGGGAACCCTAATGAGTGGCCATCTTTGGTAGCTAAACTGATGAAACAAATTCCCCCAATACCTGCTGAAAACCCTCTTAGAGATGATAAACTAGTATGAAGTGTAGCATGATGCAACCCTAAAGTTTATGATGAAAAGTATAACCCAGTGGGATTAGAGGAAAGGGTGAGGGGAGTGAAGAAAATTTTCACAGTGGTAGAGGCTCCAAAGGAGAAGAAAGTGAACATTGGGACATTCTACCTGACTGGTAAAACTTATATCTGGTAGAACACAATTAAGGGTAAGCTCGTAGGGCCTGAATTCACTTGGAGTAAATTCTTGGAGGAACTGAGGGCTACGTTTTACCCAATTATAGTTCAAAAGCAAAATAAAAAAGAACTTATAGAATTGAAGATGAGTGGTAGTATGACAGTGTTGTAGTACGCTAGTAAGTTCACAGAACTGTCCAGATTTGTCCCCATATTTGTGCCATCTGAAAGACTGAAGATGAGGAGATTTAAAGAAGGTTTAGCTTTCTATATTCATAACTAGCTAGCTGGTTAACCAATCTCCACCTATCAAGAGCTATATGAGCGAGCTGTTGAAGTGGAACGAGGGAAGACTGAGCTGAGGGCCCTAAACCCAATCAATCAAAAAAGGAAAATGATTGAGCCAGGAGCTCCAAGCGGGAGTGTAACCCAAAAGTAGCCTACTCCTGCTCCTCTCAAGAGTCATTCTGTATGCCTTGTGAAGCCCTGTGGAAAATGCCAAAGAACCAACCACACCACCCCTGAATGCCGACTGGGAACTAATAAATGTATATGGTGTGGAAGCCTGAGCACCTCATTGATGCATGTCCCTGAAGACTGGAGGCTATAGATAAGGGTGCAGCAGAACCATTGGCTCCACCTTGCCAAGGGCCCCCAACTCTAAGGCATATAGGAAGGGCGTATGTGATAAGCAAAAAGGAAGTCGCCACTTCTGGTACAGTAGTTACTGAAACTCTCCTTTTTAATCTAAAGCCATTTTATACAGTGTTTGATTCAGCTGCCACTCATTCATTCATATCCACCTGATCTACCATGCAATTGAACATTGATAATAGGAAGTTAGAAGCCAATTATATATTCAAGCTGTTCAATGATTCCATAGTTGAGTGCACTATTTCCTATAAGCTTATCCTTACTACTGTTAGTAGAGTCACATTCCTTGCAAACTTGATTCAATTTGACTTATCAGACTTTATATCATTTTAGGGATGAACTGGTTGCGCACTTATGGAACCAAAGTTGACTATGTAAACCTTAAGGTCATTTTGAGGATGAAAGTGGGAGAGAAGTATGCTTTTATAGGCAAAGAGAGGAAAAATCATATCCTATAATTTCTACTATGAAAGTAAGTAAGTTGTTATGCCAAGGGTATATTTGGTGTTATGCTATAGACGCTTAGTCGAAAGAGAAGAAAGCAGAAGATATTCCTGTATTCTGTGAATTTGGAGATGTTTTTTTTTGAAGAGTTATGGCGACTGCCTCTGCAAAGGGAAATTGATTTTGAGATTGACTTAATCTCTGGTGCCTAACCTATCTCTAAAGCCCCATATCGTATGGCTCCAATTGAGCTTAGAGAACTAAACATTCAGCTAGATGAGCTATTACGGAAGGGATTTATCAGACCAAGTGCGTCACTATAGGGTGCCTCAGCATTGTTTGTAAAAAAAAAAAAGGATGGAACCTTGAGGTTATATATTGATTACAGAGAGCTGAACAAGATCACCATCAAGAAAAAAAATACCCTTTGCCTCGAATAGAAGATTTACTTGATCAAATTCAATGACTAGGAGTCTTTTTCAAGATTGATTGGAGGTCTGGATACCATCAGTTATGGATTAAACCTGAAGACATCTCTAAAACTGCATTTAGGATCAGGTATAGTCATTACGAGTTCACAGTGACACCCTTTGGCTTGACTAATTCCCCTCCGGCCTTTATGAATCTCATGAATAGAGTTTTCAGACCCTATTTAAACAAGTCTATGATGGTGTTCATAGATGAGATCTGGACATACTCCAAGGACAGAGATGAACATACTGTTGAGAACAGCATTGCAGACCATGAGGAAACACCAATTATATGGCAAACTAAGGAAGTGTGAATTCTACTTAGAAGAAGTAGTATTTTTGGGACACGTTGTTTCAATAGAAGGGATTAAAATAGACCCACAGAAGGTGAAAGCAATCATAGAGTGAATGTCACAGAGATTAGAAGTTTCTTGGGCATAGCTGGCTATCATCGGAGGTTTGTGAACAATTTTTCAAGAGTAGCGTCTCCTTGACTAATTTGTTAAAGAAAGCCATTAAGTTTGGGTGGACAGAAAAGTGTGAAAGGGCATTTCAAGAGTTAAGGTAGCAATTAACTAATGCCTCAATCCTAACTTTAACAGTGTAAGGCAAGGAGTACACCATCTACAACGACGCATCAAAAAATGGGTTGGGATGTGTCCTGATGTAAGAAGATAAAGTGGTAGTTTATGTCCCCCGACAGCTCAAGCCTTATAAGAAGAATCACCCCACCTAAGATTTAGGGCTAGCAGTTGTGGTCTTCGCATTGAAAATTTGGAGTCATTACTTATATAGAGTACATTGTAAGATCTTTATGGACCATCAAAACTTGAAGCATATTTTCACTTAAAAAGAGCACAATTTGAGATAAAGGCGATGGCTAGAATTACTTAAAGACTATGACTTGCAGATTCAATATCACCCAGGAAAAGCAAATATTATGGAAGATGCCCTGAGTAGGAAGGCACAACATAGATTGGACACTATAGTGATTACGCAGTTAGAGCTCTTAAGAGAGCTTGAGCAATTGGGTATTCAAATAGTGTCGCATGGGCAAGCAAGTATTTAGTTGTCAAAACTTGCCTTGTAGCCCTCCATAATGGAGGAAATTCGAGTGAACCAAGAAAGTGATCCTGAGCTCCAAAGAATAAAGCAAAATCTCGAGAGAGGTAAGTCACCTCGGTTTGTAATACATGAAGATGGGACCTTGCGATTTCAGGATCGTCTGTGTGTACCCACAAATGAGGAACTAAGGAAGAACATCTTCGACGAGGCTTGCAACAGCTGATACTCGGTGCATCTAGGAGGCACCAAGATGTATAGAGACATGAGATAATATTTCTGGGAGAATAACATGAAGCGAGAAATTGCAGAGTATGTAGACAAGTGTCTTATAAGGTCAAAGCTGAGCATCAGCGTCCCGTAGGTGAACTACGACCTTTAGAAATTCCCACTTAGAAGTAAGACTCCATCTCAATGGATTTCATTATGGGATTACCTCTTTCTACTTCAAAGAATAATGTCATCTGAGTAATAGTTGATCGATTCACTAAATCTGCCCATTTTCTACCAATTCGAGATACTTGGGGAGTTAAAAGACTAGCCCAACTGCATGCTAAAGAGATAGTACGATTACATAGAATTCTATCAAACATGGTGCCTGACAGAGATTAGATATTTCAAGCCCATTTTTGGCAAGAGCTACAAAAAGCCTTTGGAACCAAATTAAATCTTAGTAGCTCTTATCATTTTAAAACAGATGGGCAAACTAAAAGAGTGAATCAAATTTTAGAAAACATGTTAAGAGCTTGTGTATTAGAGTTCCAAGGAAAGTGGGAAGAAGACTTGCCATTAGTGGAATTTTCTTATAATAATAGTTACTAGTCCACAATTAAAATGGCCCTGTTTAAGGCTCCATATAGGAGGAAATACAAAACCCCTTTGTTCTGTAGTGACCTAGATGAGGCATTGACTTTGGGCCTACAACCGATTCAAGAAACCATCGAAACAATAACGAAGATTCAAGAGCACATTCGGGTTCCCAAAGCCGACAGCAGAGTAATGTTGATAAAAGAAGAAGGCCTCTGGAGTTTTAGGTAGGCGATAAAGTCTTTCTGAAAGTTTCGCCAACTAAGAGTATCAGAAGATTTGTAGTACGAGGCAAACTAAGCCCTAGATATATTGGGCCATATGAAATTATTAAAAAGTTGAATCCCGTGGCTTATCGACTGGATCTGCCTATGGACATTGGACATGTATATAACGTGTTTCATGTCTCATAACTCAGGAGGTACATTCCAGATCCTAACCATGTGATCATAACGGAGCCCATTGAGGTTACTGAGGATCTAGTGTACGAAGAACTCCCAGTACAGTTACTAGATCGCAGGATTAAGTATCTGCGCAATAAGCAGATACCCTGAGTTAAAGTGCTTTAGTTAAATCATACCTTCTCAGAAGCCACTTGGAAAACCAAGGAAGAAATAAAAGCCAACTACCCACACCTATTTGAGGTAATCTTGCATGTTATGGCAACATTCATAAGTTTCGAGGATGAAACTCTTTAAGGGGTGAAGGCTGTAATAGCGCAACCCTAAATCATATTTATTTATTTAATTATTTAATTAAGCCATGTTATAAATTTCCTCGTATTTATTGATCGTATTTAATCATTCTGGTTTAAAAAAATTCATTTTGGGCTCACTTTGCAATTCGAGTTCTAATTATCATAAAATTTCGAGTGAATGGATAGCAGGCCTCAATAATTATGGTTTAGGAGATTACATTATTTTTTATGACATCACAAAAATTTAATTTTGAGCTACCAAAAAAAAAAAACAAAATTTTGATCGCAATGAGGCGTTGCTTATCCCCAAGCCCAATTCATTTAAGCCCAATTCAAGGCCCAACAAGTTGATTGACTTGATTTAGCTCATTATCATCATTTATGCCTGATTATAACTAACAAAAAGTTACTTTTTGGAGGTTAAATATCAGCCAAGGAATGCAAATAAGTCAAAAATTATCAACCAAGTTAAAAAAAAAAAAAAAAAACCTTCACTTCTTCTTCTCCTCCTCCTCCTCCACCCCCATGGCCAACCTCTCGTGTCTGCTGAGCTGCTGTTGTTTCCTACTGTTGCCGCCAGTTCTGCCACCCTTCCAGGGTTGCCGTCAGCCACCTCCAACATCCCCCACCCACCAGCCACCTCCCCACACTCTTCAAACATCACTCACATCTCCTTTTCAAGCTCAACGTGAGTAAACCCTAACCCTTATCTTGTTGATTTTGGTTTTATGTTGGTTTTTATTTTTGTTTATGTTGGTTTGAGTATTGATCATGTTATTTTGATAGAGATAGGAGCTATTTTGATGCTTTATTTTGTTGATAAAATGCGAAAGCATGCAAGGGTTGAGGCCATACATGGTTATGAAAACTTAAGGGTGAAAATGATGAGTTTGAATTGTTTTGGATTTGGTTTTATGATCTTTAGCATTAGTAATGAATACGATCGAGGTTATGATGATTTTGGATGAGTTTGTATGTAAATACCAAATTGGCCAGACACTAGGATTTTGTGATCGTGCAAGGTTTAATTTAAGTTTTAGCATTAAGTATGTTGTTGTGTATAATTGAATGGAAAATGAAGTTTAGATGTGTGGTTGACTTGGGAAATGATTTGGTGTGATTTTGCTAAAAGGGGTGGGTTATGAAAATTCGAAGACATGAGAAAAAGGGTTGTCTTGTTCAATCATACAAATAAGGGAGTTTATGAAGTGTTTTAAGTATTTTATAAAAAGAAAGAAAGGATTGAACAGACCCAAAACGAGGGTCACTTTAGGAATAAATTGGTATTGATTAGTACATCAAAAAATTATCATTTTTGGTGAGTAGATAGCTCAACGAGTTATCTTTCAATATCTCTAGAATTACTGAATTTTGAGTTTTGTGGACAAAGTTATGGTCGATTTACAAAGACTGCGCCGAATAAATTGGAGCTTTGCATAGTTTTGTTTAAGCTCAATTTTAGAGTTCGTGTGGTGGTAATTGTGTTTTGCACTGTTAATAAAAGTGGTGCAGGACTTCTTAAGCTTTTCATATTGGGATTTAAGGTCTTAATTTGAGGTCGGGAATGAAAGATATGAATTATTTGCCATTATGCCTACTAAGGCTCTACTTTATAACCTAAATTGTTTAACTTGATCCATTTTTACTTTAAACAATCTTACCTTGGTTTAAACTAAATTACCATAATTTATTTTAGTTTTCCATCGTATCAATGTAACCTATCTCATATTTACTCATGAAAGTCTGAGTACCCCTTTATAATCCATTTCTATTAAAGTCACCAGTTATGAGAATGAGCATTATTTACTAACTACGTATATCTATAATGGCATTTCTGAAATAGAATTGGGGCCTAGTCTATCATTTTTATTTTTTCATAAGTATTATCCCATGAGATTGCATTAAAAATTCTAGGTTCGTTCATTGCTTGTATTTTTAGAAATCAGAATGTATTGTTCAAAATTATAATGTTTTGGTATCTACATCAACGAACAAGTTTAATCAGTGATTTCTCTCATAACTAGTGACCTTATCAGTATAATAGCTTTAGGGCCAGCGCAGCCTCAAGTTAGGTCCTGCGATCGTCTTAGTAGGTGTACATCTATGTGTAGATCGTATCAGTTCTCAGGGGTTCACTACTAGATAATAACTGGCAATGTACTTTTACATTCATCTTATTCCCTGTTTTAAATTAAAATGAATTGGAAAGTGGCCCCAATCCATTTTCAATGATCATTTAACAATATAGGAATGCATGTTGTGAGTTTTGGCTCCCATTTTGAACGGTTTGCTATGTTTTGTTTTAGGCAAGTGCTCAATGAGCTGCCCCCACGCTAGCAAACCTGCTGAGGATGATAAGAGAGCAAGGGGCCCTGGTTGGATTAGTAATGGTGTATTGCACTTATATTTTTGGAGATGTAATTTGAGTTATCTTATGGCTGAAATTGTAATAACAATGGTGAGTTGCCTACTGTGATGTATAAGTCCTATGCTTGTTATCATCTACACGCATATGATTTGATGATGTTGATTGTTTATGGGCTTGAATTATGCTCAACTATAATATCTCTAGCGTGATTCCTTTAAGCCTTGTCCTTTTTGGGACGATGGTAACACCCCGATTATTGGGATTATTACTCCTAATTGAGAGAATTGTTTAAGAAACTATAAATAGTGAAGTATGTTCATTTTGGGGTGTTACAGATTTGATATCAAAGCCAGGTTTGATTTCCTCAATGGGATGTGGAAAATTTAGAGCACATATAGGAGGGTGAGGCAGTTAGTTAGTAAGGACTACTACTATAGTATTAGAAAATTCCAATAATAGCAATATTTGTGTATTTCTTACATGTTCCTCATTTATGTCTTTCCTCATTAGGTGGACCCTTATGCAGTTAATATGATGTCGGGTACATCAGTGGCCAACCATATCTCACTGTTACATGCCAGCATAATAGCCCATGAGTAGGACCCATTTTCTGAGTTTCATAATATTACCGTTCGTGCACATAGACTGCTATGATCCATACCTACGGTTGCCCTGTAGGATGAGTTTAGGATCCCTTATCATGATGTCATGATGACGAGAGCCCCCGAGCCACCATTATCATAATATTAGCATGTTTTTTTCTTTACACTAGGCACCTCTCCCACTCGCACCACTTGCGCTAGCTTAGGGACCACCATCACTGCCTACATCGGGCACTCCTCAGATGCCCGATAGCCTGGTGCAATTGGGATCGAGGGAGGCTCATATGGTCATGGATCTCCCTGATTTGCGAGAGGTAGTAGTAATCAGCTTAGATGATGAGCCTGTCGAGAATCTCGAGGACCACCTAGAGGTAGAGGACAATCCGTAAAAGGATCCGGAGTTAGGGGAGCAATAGGTTGTTCTACTTTGCTGGAACAGTCGATATCTGGTGGAACACAGTTAAGGGTAGGCTCATACGACCTGAATTTATGGAATTGAAGATGAGTGATAGTATGACAATGTTGCAGTACGCTAGTAAGTTCATAGAATTGTCCAAATTTGTTCATGAATTTGTGTCCTCTGAAAGACTAAAGATGAGGAGATTTGAAGAAGGTTTAGCTTTTTTTATCCGTAGCTAGCTAGCTAGTCAACCAATCTCCACCTAGAATGAGTGAAGATTGAGTTGAGGGCCCTGAGCCCAATCAATCAAAAAAAGTGATCGAGTGAGGAGTTTCGAGTGGGAGTATAAACCAAAAGAAGCATGCTCCCGCTCCTCCCAAGAGTCATTCCGCAGGCCTTGTGGAGCCCTGTGGGAAATGCCGAAGAACCAACCACACCATCCTGAATGCCGAGCGGAAACTAATAAGTATATATGATTTGGAAGCCCGGAGCACCCCATTGATGCACGTCCCCGAAGACTAGAGGCTGAAGTTAAGGGCGCAGCAAAACTCTTGGCTCCATCTCACCAAGGGCTCCTAACTCCAAGGCCTACAGCTGTAGGAAGGGCGTATATGTTGAGCAAAAAGGAAGCCGCCACCTCTAGTATGGTAGTTACTGGAGTTCTCCTTTGAAATTCAAAGCCATTTTGCGCATTGTTTGATTCGGATGCCACTTATTTACTTATATCCAACCGGTCTACCATGCAATTGAACCTTGAGAATAGGAAGTCAGAAACCAATTATAGAATCAAGTTGCCTAATAATTCTATAGTTGAGTGCCCTATTTTCTATAAACTTGTCCTTGTTACTATTGGTGGAGTCACATTCCCTGGAGACTTGATTTAATTTGACTTGTCAGACTTTGATATCATTTTAGGGATGAACTGATTGCATACTTATGGAGCCAAAGTTGACTCTGAAAATCTTAAAGAAGGATGAAAGTGGGAGAAAAGTATGTTTTTATGGGCAAAGAGAGGAAAAATCATGTCCTATAATTTCTACTATGAAAGCAAGTAAGTTGTTATAGCAGGAGTGTATTGGGTATTGGTATTTTGCTATAGACGCTTAGTCGAAAGAGGAGAAAGTAGAAGATATTCCCGCAGTCTGTGAATTTAGAGATGTTTTTCCTGAAGAGTTATCAGGACTGCCCCTGCAGAGGGAAATTGATTTTGAGATTAAATTAATCCCTGGTGCCCAGCCTATCTCTAAAACCCCATATCGTATAGCTCCAACTGAGCTTAAAGAACTGAATATTTAGTTAGACAAGCTATTACAGAATGAATTTATTAGACCAAGTGTGTCACCATAGGTTTTCCGGTTGTAAAGAAAAAGGATAGAACCTTAAGGCTATATATTGATTACAGATAGCTAAATAAGATTACCATCAAGAAAAAAATAACCTTTGCCTCGAATAGATTATTTATTTGATCAAATTCACGGAGCAGGAGTCTTTTTCAAGATCTATTTGAGATCTGGATACCATCAACTATAGATGAAACTTGAAAATATCTCCAAAACTGCGTTTAGGACCAGGTATGGTCATTACGAGTTCACGATGACACCCTTTGGCTTAACAAAAGCCCCCGCGGCCTTTATGGATCTCATGAATAAGGTTTTCAGATCCTATTTAAACAAGTTTGTGGTGGTATTC
The DNA here is from genome assembly GCA_029747015.1 of Carnegiea gigantea. Taxonomy (NCBI): domain Eukaryota; kingdom Viridiplantae; phylum Streptophyta; class Magnoliopsida; order Caryophyllales; family Cactaceae; genus Carnegiea; species Carnegiea gigantea. Next base: position 51,886 of record JAKOGI010002902.1, read on the forward strand.
ATAGATGACATCTAGACATACTCCAACAACAGAGATGAGCATACTGTTCATTTGAGGACAGCATTGCAAACCATGAGGAAACACCAATTATATGGCAAACTAAGGAAGTGCGAATTCTATCTAGAAGAAATGATATTTTTAAGACATGTCATTTCGAAGGAAGGGATTAAAATAGAGCCCCAGAAGGTGAAAGCAATTATAGAGTAGCCAAGACCCACCAATGTCACGAAGATTAGAAGTTTTTTGGGCCTAACTGGCTATTATCGGAGGTTTGTGAATGATTTTTCAAGGGCCCACCAATGTCGGAGGTTTGTGAGGCCTCAATAATTTTGGTTTAGAAGATTAAATTATTTTTCATGACATCACAAAAATTTAATTTTGAGTTATGAAAAAAAAATTTTAATCGCAATGAGGCATTGTTGCTCCCCGAGCCCAATTCATTTAGGATCGATTTAAGGCCCAACAAGTTGATTGACTTGATTTAGCTAACTATCATCATTTATGCCTAATTATAATTAACAAAAAGCTGCTTTGGAGGTTAAATATCAGCCAAGAAAAGCAAACAAGTCAAAAATTATCAACCAAGTTAAAAAAAAAGCTTCATTTCTTCTTCTTCTTCTCCTCCACCCTCACGGCCAGCTTCTCCTGTCTGTTGAGCTGTTGTTGTTTGCTACTATTGTTGCCAGTTCTGCCACACTCCCAGGGCTGCCATTAGCCACCTCCAACACCCCCTAGCCACCAGCCACCTCCCCACAGTCTTCAAACATCACTCACATCTCCTTTTTAAGCTCAACGTGAGTAAATCCTAACCCTTATCTTGTTGATTTTAGTGTTATGTTGGTTTTGATTTTTGTTGATGTTGGTTTGAGTATTGATCAGGTTATTTTGATAGAGATAAGAACTATTTTGATGCTTTATTTTGTTAGTAAAGTGTGAAAGCGTGCAAGGGTTGAGGCTATACATGGTCATGAAAAGTTAAGGGTGAAAATGATGAATTTTAATTGTTTTGGATTGGTTTTCTGATCTTTGGCATTAGTAATGAATATGATCGTGGTTATGATGATTTTGGATGAGTTTGCATGTAAATACCAAATTGGTCATACACTAGGATTTTGTCACCGTCCAAGGTTTAGTTTAATTTTTAGCATCAAATATGTGTTATGTATAATTGAATGGAAAATGAAGTTTGGATGTGTGGTTGACTTGGGAAATGACTTGGTGTGATTTTGCTAAAAGGGGTGGGTTACGGAAATTCCAAGAAATGACAAAAAAGGGTTGTCTTGTTCAATCATGCAAATAAGTGAGTTTATGGAAGTGTTTTAAGTGTTTTATGAAAAGAAAGAAAAGATTGAAAATAGGTGCATTAGGCTTGTAAACAGACCCAAAACGAAGGTCACTTTGGAAATAAACTGGTATTGATTGGTACATCAAAAAATTATCATTTTTGGTGTGTAGATAGATCAATAAGTTATCTTTCAATGTCTCTAGAATTACTAAATTCTGAGTTTTCTGGATAAAGTTATGACCGATTTACGGAGACTGTGCAAAATAAATTGGAGCTTTGCATGGTTTTGTTTAAGCTCAATTTTAGAGTTCGTGTGGTGGTAATTGTGTTTTACACTGTGAATGAAAGTGGTGCGGGACTTCTTAAGCTCTTCATATTGGGGTTTGTGGTCTCAATTTGAGGTCGGAGATGAAAGATATGAATTGTTTACCACTAGGCCTATTAAGCCTCTACTTTATAACCTAAATTGTTTGCCTTGATCCATTTTCACGTTAAACTATCTTACCTTGGTTTAAGCTAAATTACCATAATTTATTTAGTTTTGTATCGTATCAATGTAACCTATCTCATATTTACTCATCGAAGTTTGAGTGTCCTTTTATAATCCATTTCTCTTAAAGTCACCAGTTACGAGAATGAGAATTATTTACTAACTACGTGTTTCTACAATAGCATTTCTGAAACAGAATTGGGGCCTAGTCTATCATTTTTATTTTGTGCATAAGTATTATCTAGTGAAATTGCATTAAAAATCTCAGGTACGTTCATTGCCTGTATTTTTAGAAATTAGATTATATTTATCAAAATTATAATGTTTTAGAATGTACATCAGTGAATCAATTTAATCAGTGATTTGTCATATAACTAGTGACCCTATCAGTTATCAGCTTTAAGGAATTCTCCCTTCAGTTATCTGCACAGCCTGAGGCGAGGTCCCTGGATCGGCTTGACATGTTTACACCTATGTACAGATCGTATCAGTTCTCAGGGGTTCATTACCAGATAATAACTAGCAATACAGTTTTATGTTCATCTCATTTCATGTTTTAAATTAAAATGAATTGCAAAGTGGGTCCAATTAATATTTTAATAATAATTTAACAATATAGAAATACATGTAGTAAGCTTTGACTCACAGTTCGAACTATTTGCTATGTTTTGTTTTAGGCAAGTGGTCAGTGAACTGCCCCCATGCTAGCAAACCTGCCGAGGATGATAAGTGAGCAAGGGACCCTTGTCGGATTAGCAATGATGTACTGCACTTATGGTTTTGGAGATGTATTTTGACTTATCTTGTGGTTGAAACTGTAACAAGAATGGTGAATTGCCTATTATGATGTATAAACCGTATGTTATCATCTACACATGTATGATTTTGGATGACGTTGATCGTTTATGAGCTTGAATTATGCTAAATTATAATATCTCTAGTGTGATTTCTTCAAATCTTATCCTTTTTCGGACGATGGTAACACCCTGATTATTAAGATTATCGCTCCTAAACAAGATAATTATTTAAAAAACTATAAACAGTGAAGCATGTTTATTTTTGGGTGTTACACTGGCAAACTATCCATTTGTTTCAACGTAAAATAAAAAAGGCAATTCTAATTAAGATTAATACTATAGTTTGATATTTTACTCAGTCTCCCCGTTTATCAATTTTTTTCCATCTTTGTTTCCTCGAAAATAGGAAAGAGAAGGCAACAACTTCTTGGATGACGGTTAAAAGTTGCCGTTCCCCCCTCCAATGTCATCAGTCCCCTATGTCAAGCTTTTTTCCTATCTTACAAGAACAGGAGTAAAACCCATGTCTCTCCCCTCCACCACCAGCATTAGCATCGTGAGCAACAGCACCCCAAAACCCATCTGGGGCACTAGGGGTTTGGTATTGTTCCAATCCGCCTGCTGCTTTTCTTCGATTTCAACTCCTCACTAGCGAAATCCCTTCTCACTTCAAAGACCTCTACAACTTTGCTGTCCTTGACCTCTCCAACGCCGCGTCTTTGGATTTTCAGTGCCGAATAGTTTTCCAATGTTTGGCCATCGGTGCCTTCTTCTTGGGCCTGGCATCCGGGGGAAGATTGAAGGGGCAAATGGTCAAGAAGAAGAGAGAGGAGGGTGGGGTATTGGAGGGGGTAGAGCAAAGTAAGAACAAGGGAGGGGTTGGCAGGGAAGGAGGGTCTGGTCTTGACATGAGGAGTCACGAGACAGAGAGCCAAAAAGTAAGAGGGATTTCTGGGCCAGCTGCATGCCAACTTGACGGGTGGAACCCCACGAAGAGTCGCAAAAAAAGAAATATAAATTTGGTCCAACATTAATAGGTAAATTTTTCATATTTTAATCACTCGAGCTTGAGTACATTTTAATATGACCGTCAAATAAGTAGGTCGGTTAAATTCGTGTTTGTGTCGAATTTAAAAGGGTTGATAAATTTTTGACCTGAACTCAACCTGTTTATTAAACGTGTTGAAAACCTCGAGCTATACCCGTTTATTTTTTAAACTGATTGATCTGAAATTTATCTTTTAACCTATTTAATATAAACGGATCATATTCAGATTATCCGATTACCTTTTTATCCGCTTAATATTTTGATTAAAATATGATTATCGAGCATTATAAATCAATTTTTTAACTTTAATATAGTATCATAATGCAACCATTGTCTATAATTCACAAGAACCACAATCACATAACAAATATTAATTTGATTAAACCCCACATTTTCATAATCCTCCAAAAAGTGCATGGTAATTGGATAAACGAATCAACTTATTTAATCTATTTAATTAAACAGGTTAAATAAATGTTTTTTCGTGTTAAAATTCTCAACCTGAATCAAACTTAATTAATTAAACAGATTAAACGTATCAACTTATTTAATTAAACGATTTAAAAATCTCAATCCAAATCTTTTAATTTCGTGTTCAGTTCAGATTAATAATCGTATCTCATTAACTTTTAACAGCCTTAATTTGCTCCCGACAAGTTCATTTTAATGATTTTTCAAAAGGAAAATCTCCTCCGTCCGGTTTAGGAATTTTTTTTAATTAAAAAAATGCCAATTTTGTGCTGTCAGTACCCGTTTCACGACTTCCATGACCATGCCTTCTACAATCTACTATAGTAAACTCGACAACGCGACATTTCTTACGTCTCTCTCTTTAACTCCCTTCCGACCCTCCGCCTTATCTCCGCCGCCACCGCCGGCGCCATCGGCGATGAAAACGAACCCGCACTAATAAAGACAGACTCCATTATCTGGGGCCAACTTCTCAAAAAGAAGCACCTATTCTCAAATTCCCCATTCCCACTCAAATCAAAAACTCTGGCGCCAAACTGAAAAAAATCCCCACAATAAGTTCATCCCAGAGCTGCTGATCTTAGACCTTCACATCGAAACCCCCAAGACCCCAATAAACCCAAAAATCTGCAAAAAATTCGATGCAGATCCTGCGGCTGCGGCGGCGGCGGGGCTCAGAACCCACCGCCACCGCCACGACAGCCACCGAAGAACCCGCAAAGACGAGACAAGCTGATAAAGATGAGGAGAAGGAGACCCTGAAGAGTAGAGGCACAGAGAAAGAGAAGCAGAAGAAGTGGTCGTGTATAGACAGCTGTTGTTGGTTTGTGGGTTGCATATGCTGCAGTTGGTGGTTTTTACTGTTTCTGTACAACGCAATGCCAGCTTCGTTCCCCCAGTACGTTACCGAAGCAATCACCGGACCTCTAGCCGACCCTCCCGGTCTAAAATTACGAAAAGAGGGCTTGACGGCGAAGCATCCAGTGGTGTTTGTGCCTGGGATTGTCACTGGTGGCCTTGAGCTTTGGGAAGGGCATCAGTGTGCTGAAGGGCTTTTTAGGAAACGACTTTGGGGTGGCACTTTTGGGGAGTTGTACAAAAGGTATCATCTATAAACTGGGTTTTTCTTGATCTTGTTATTTTGGAAATATTCTTTCTTATTTAAAAAAAATATTTTTGCTTTTGCATTTATGAGCTTATGTGATTTTGATTGGTTCGTTGGACCTGGAGCAGTTAGTTAGGTTCTGGTATGATTTTGGGTTTTTGGTCAAGGGTTGAAGCGTGAGAGTAAAGGGAACGTTTGTTGGTTGGAAGACGGGAAACGTTGCCTTTTCTCCCTGCTTTTGGGATGGTGGTTTAAAAGGTTGATTGTGTACAAAATAGAAATCTTGCTCTGAGAAGTTCTACAGGAAAGCATTTAGGTGGAAAGTTCATCAGAGGAAGATAAGCTTTTTTTTTTTTTTTTTTTTTAAGATGTTAAAAAAGGTCCTTTTTTGTGTAGTTATTGGGAATTGTTTGATGTATAGAAGAGACAGAGAGTATGGTTAATGTAGATTTCTAGTCAGGATAATAAAGACTTGCTCTTGGGAGGTTTACAGTAAGCGTCGCTTTGAAAGTTACTTCATTGTAAGCCATTGTTTTCAGGATTGTATTCCCAGATTGATTGTGCATGTGGTACAAGCAAGTGTTTTAATGTAAATGTGGACCACATTGTGATGTGTGGAATATCTTTTGATCTTTTTGGGGATGGAGGTGGGATTGGGGGGTTGGGGAGGCGTAGCTTTTCTGCTGTGTATTATTCAGCATTCTGTACCATCTATTCACATTCTGTGTGTTCTCTAGATGACAATATAATTCTACTTATTTCTACAAGTTGAGTGATATTGTTTTTCCCCTCTTATTGTCACTTCTTGTTAAAATGTGTGTGGTTCAGGGAGCACCATATATCATTTAAGTTTTTGTGGGAAGTTATGAATAAGTTCGATGAAAATTTTTTTTAGCATTCTTGAGTTCGGAATCAAGTGGGTTTTGAAGATGCAGAGAAAGGAGCGCTTTGTGTTTAATTTGATTTCATGAAGATTTGCATGCACTATATCAGCTGTTTGGGCTTCTTATCTATGTTGTAGACTTGTAGTTGACGTTGAATAGATTCTTGAATTTTGTGAAGGAGGAGAAGTAGATCATCTGGCTTTATTATCTCTAATTCATCTACAATTTTTTTCCCTATTCATTTGATGGGATATTCAAGAATCAAAATGCTCCATTAAAATAGGCACATTCTCCTATGTCAGGTGATGTAGAAAACAGGTATAGAGTTAGTAATTGGCTTGCATTCCTAAGTATCTAACCTTTCTTGTGATTCCAAAAATTGCCGAGGGCCTCTTCATTTCCACATTTAAAACAAGTGTTTAACCATTGGAAACGCTTGAAAGCAGTTAGCAACATTTAGGTTTATCAGTTACGTTTGGCAATGATTATCAACTTTTGGGAGTGGTTGGGATTGTTTAACATTAAACTAGCGCTTAGTGTTTGGGAGCGGTTGGGAGTGTTTAGGAATAACGGTAAGCATTTGGAAGGCATTGAAAACGGTGAGACAAACAGGCTTGAGCCACCCACTGAGCTTTGCCTCAGTTGGACCCTTCACCTTGCTGGAGTTCCATAAGGGCTTAAGTTGTGCTATGTCACTAGAAATATATAGAGAAGGGCATGGGCTTCTTTGATATGACCATAAGTTAGATTGGGCGAAGGGGTGTTTATGGTTAGAAGCTTAGAGTGATAGAGTGTTGTTCATGATACTCATCATTATGCAGCTCATTTGGTTAATTCTTCTAAGCTGTGCCATGCTTTAAAAACATCTCTTGCTCTCTGCTTTCATCCTTTCAGTAGTAATATATAGAGATGGTATGGATTTGTTTGGTATGACCATATAGTAGATTGTTGGAGTGTTTATGGCTAGAGTGTTGTAGAATGTTGACATTCATGATACTCATCATTATGCGGCTCATTTGGTTAATTCTTGATGGCTGTGCCATGCTTTAAGAACATCTCTGCTTTCATCTGTTCAATAGTGATCTATGCATGGTATACGTTCCATATTGAAATGCCTATGTAGTATAAAGGAGAATGTTTGAACTTAGATGGAAGAGCTATGAATGAGTTCTTAAAGTTGATACCATACTCTAAAAGTTCCTGACAGCTCGGTTTGTCTATTTGTGGATATTGTTGACTATCGTTTGTGAGGTTGAACTTTGGAACGGTTGGTCACTTGGTCACTTTCAACAAGATATTCTAAGTTCTGTATTTGGAGTGGTGATTATCAGTTTAGAATGGCTCACTTTTGCAGTATAACACCCATTATGATGGCTATGGGAGCTCCATGTTGTATATGGTCATATCCATTCTGATTGACTTGTGCACACACCGTGAGCTGTTTTGAAAGTGCGATGACCACTCGTCTTAAGGAAAGGGACAGATCTATGGGCTTTTTTGTGGAACAAGGACTAGAAGTTAGGTTGCGAGTGTAATTTTAACACGAATTGTGAGAATTGTTCTTCAGACATTCAAATTTTCAGCAACTGGGTTGGCCTTGCTATAACTGAGTTGTTGTGAAGGGACAAAACACATGGAATACTATTAGACTGTTGCTTGGCAAATAGGCACAGTATGCATGAAAAGAGTACTTTTAACTCTAGATTAAAAGAAATTTAGAAAAACCAGAAATTTTACTTATCTGCAGGTATGGGGTGGTGAGGAAAGTCTGGATATGAGACAGAAAGCGATAATGGAATGGGTGAAGGAAGGACAGAAAATATGTGCTGTGGCCTGCCTGAAAGTGTTGAAACTTAGGGTAGAGAGCTTTTCTATTGATGACTCTGCTCTAATCGTTGTTGTATTTTTCTTGCCTTTTCTTTAGTTTGCAAGTGTAATTGTTCCTTAGTTGAACCAACGTGTTATTAGCTCATGGTATGCCATATGAAACCTTATCATAATTGTTACCACGAGTTTCTGAATTTCATTTAATTTTAAGCAACGAAAGATTAAATTAGTTGCCGAATTAAGTGAAGAAAAAAGGTTGTATCCCTGTGTTATTGTCCAATTTTAGGACAGTGTTTTAGTGTCTTGTTTGTTGTAAGCTCATGGTACGCCATTTGAAACCTTATCATAATTGTTAAATCATTTTAAGCTGATCAATTCTGCCCTGGGCTAGGGTGAGGCTACATCAGAGTCTCATGGTCTTACTGATGGATCATCCTGATAAAAACCATGTTAGATCAATATCTTCGAGTCTGGCATAGGACAAAGTTCTGTGGCCCAGATTTTTGTGACCCTTGCAATTGATTTTTAGATACTCCATTCCCCTTGGACCCCGGATTTTAAAGGGGAATGCCTAGCACACTACACAAGTAGATGATAGTTCAGTGAAGTATTTTGCTTTAGACCAATAGAATAAGATGTGCCCCCCCCCCCCAAAAAAAGAAAAAAAGAAAAAAGGATTTCTGAATAATGGCTTTCTTAGCTTCTTGGATGCGGAAGGACCATTCAGTCTTCACAAGTGAATTTTTTTTTTTAAATCACCATTGGGCCTCAAATAGTGTTCAGTTCTCGATGTCTAAAGATATAATAATTTATCATCTTGTGGCTTGTCTCTCGGTAAGTTTTTGGTACAATTTGTGTTTTACATTGTATGTTTGGTATTTCTCTGTTGCAGATGCTACTTTATTTATTTGTTCTTTACCTGTTTTTGGTAGACCTCTTTGCTGGGTCGAGCACATGTCATTGGATAATGAAACCGGATTGGATCCGCCTGGAATAAGAGTCAGGCCCGTGTCAGGTCTTGTGGCAGCTGACTATTTTGCACCTGGATATTTTGTATGGGCTGTTCTAATTGCCAATTTGGCTCGAATAGGATATGAGGAGAAAACAATGTATATGGCTGCATATGATTGGAGAATCTCCTTTCAGAACACTGAGGTATGGTTTTGATTGTTCCTTTTCTGTTCAATTCTATGTCACCTCCTTCATTTCACTTCACATTCCCTTGTAGACATTGACATTTCAACTTGAGTATGGATACTTGCACCTTCTTTCTGGGGTTAAAAGGGGAGAGGAAAAAATAAATAAAATTACCAATTTAGACACTGACGCCCGTGTTTGATATTCCAAAATGGGAATGGCTGAATTCTTCTCACATCGGGTCGAATGGAGGTCTGCAATGGGTTCACTGTAGAACTGTACTTGAGAGTTTCCTACCTCATGTGGCTCCGATGATGGGGAGACACGATTCTTTTTTGATAAGGAAAAAGAGTATATTAAACTGAAGAACGTACAAAGGGATGGATGCAAGCAGGCATCCTACAAAAGGATTATGTACACCCAAGATGGAACCTGTCCACAAAATCAATTACATCAAAAGAAGATTTACAAAAGTTCCTACTATCCCAGAAAAAAGAGTCTTGATAATAATATCTTTGATTCGTTGAAGGGGCGTCTCCTTTCCTTCAAAGAGTCTTTTGTTTCTCTCTGTCTAAATAGCCCCAAAAATCGCATGTGGGATCAATAAGATGCTTCTCTCTTTAACTTTCCTACCAAAGGCACCTTCCCAAGCTAAAAGATGATTTCTCATAGAATTCGAGACAACCCAGGATAACTCCCACAGAGCCCTTCCAAATTGACAATGTAGCAGTAGGTGATCAGGAGACTCCAAATCGTCTTTGCACATAAAACATCTGTTCATCAAATAATTCCCTTCTTTTGTAAATTATCACATGTCAGAATACTCCCATGCGAAGCTTCCCACACAAAAACTGACACCTTCAAGAGAGCCAAACTCTTCCAAATGATTTCCAAGGGAACTGCCCCAAAAATCTAGATTTCATAACGAAGGTAGAATTAGAAAGGAGCTTTACATAATAAGGTAGAATTAGAGAGGAGCCAAACGCTTTTGTAAATCGCATGGGGATACATGATTAAATAATGGAAAATCCCATACTTTAATAAAATTGTATCTAGAATGACTAGAAAACTGGAAATAAGACCAGAAATTGTATCCAGAATGACTGGAAAGGTGGAAACAAGGAGGTTGACCTCCTTGCTTCTATCATCGTGCATTCCCCTTCCCGACGAGCCACCCTTCTCCTCAGTCCAACCATCAATCCTGTTTTCTAGATACATGGATACTGAATCCCTGCTAGGCATCCATGGCTGAATGGTTACAACGCCCAACTTATAATCGGCCAGGTTCTGGATAACCAACTTCTAGATTTGGTTGGTGCAGGTTCTGACCTTTATGGTGAGGCATGGTTCAAAAAGTTGCGAAGTCTAAAGATTTCGGGTTGTTTATGGTTTAGTGCTGTTCTGTTCATCTGGTTTCAGCTCTCTCTCTCTCTCTCTCTCTCTCTTTCTCTCTCTCTCTCTCTCTCTCTCTCGCATTGAGCTGTTTCCCTTCACTTAAATTCTATAGGAATTAATATCTGAACTATTTTGGATAAATCTGAGTACATCTGTGTACCCTCTGTTCTGCAATATGGAATTTGAAACCCAAAAGAGTTAATAATGGGGCTGTACCGCTGTAACTAGTACAGTTGTCTAGATCACATAAGATGTAGAATGCAATGTTACATTTTCATAAATCTTGAATCTTAAATAATACAAGTGCGGATAAATCTACAATCCAAATAAGTCGATCGAAATGGAATCCAAATAAGTCGATTGAAATGGATCATTTAATTACTCTGTAGAAAGCCTGATGGAACATTTAGTCTGATATGGTGCTTCTATTGTCAACAAAGTATTGCTTCTAACTGAAGTGATGTTATCTTCCCCTCCCTCAACCTTTAAAAGAAATTGATTATAAAAGTTAGAAACAGGAAAGAAAAAAGTGGTGTCTGGGATTCTGGGAAATGACATTGAAAGATTGACTGAGACAGTTTGGGCAAACTTTCTGTAAACTCAAAATCAATAATTAGAGTGTAATTACTTAAATTACGATAAAAATTTAAGGGGGATGGAACTTAAAATGAGTAGTGTAAATTTGATGTTAATAGCAAAATGGGATTCTTACATAATCTGAATTTATATTGTCATTTGCAGCATCAGTTAGCAATTTGGCATTAAAATACTTGAGGGAAACAATGTTGAATTTTTAATTCTAATTATAACCTTGGGAAAGTTGTATTTGGCAATTGATTAACGAAAGGTTATCGAGGTCTTCAATGTCATGATACTGTTTCTTGTGCTTTAGCAGTACTCGTTGATATTGTCAGTTGAAAGAGTTTCCAATAAAGAATTGCTGATTTTTGTTTTGTTTTACTTGGTTTGTATGTTTTGGCCTTTCAATTTTCTTATTGGCAGTAGCAATTATGACGACTTCTTGTACGAGATTGTGAAATGAATGGGGAAAACAATTCAATATCAATTGAAAGTCCGTGGTTTGCTTCCGAAGTTAAAGTATGGGTCTGTTTGGATTGAGGTGTGTCCACTAATACTCTAATAGAGGTTAGGATAGGCATCAACTTAGTTCCTAACACTCTTCTTGTTGGCTTTGTCTCATAAATGTCTCACATTCATGCAAACATATGCATCTTCTTTTCTCAGGTATTTTTGTTGAATCTATAAAACCTGTTATGTATTTTATCAAAAATTAAATAAGTAAAATTGTGTTAGACCAAAATTAAATAAAGAAAATTTTGTTAGGTCTTACTTGTCCAAATATTTTCTGATTTCTGTGGCTGAATTCATCAGGTCAGGGACCAAACTCTTAGCAGGATCAAAAGCAATATAGAACTTATGGTTGCTACCAATGGGAAGAAGGTGGTTGTCATTCCACATTCCATGGGTGCTCTCTACTTTCTGCACTTCATGAAATGGGTTGAGGCACCTGCTCCAATGGGTGGTGGAGGTGGATCTGATTGGTGTGCTAGACATATCAAAGCAGTAATGAACATTGGTGGACCATTTTTGGGTGTACCAAAAGCTGTGGCTGGACTTTTCTCTGCTGAAGCCAAAGATATTGCTGTAGCAAGGTTTCACTTCTTTACTTACTGACCTCCCGCTCTCCGGAATGAAGTTGGTTTCTATGTATGCATTTTATCCTCCCGCCTCCCTTGTTCTTTTGAGCGGTGTTAAAACAATATCACAGTGGTGACAAATATCGTTAAGCCACGTGCAGTTTCAATAAACTTGTAAGTAGACTTCTTAAGTCCACGGCAATCTGTTCTCGAACGACATCAACATCTTAGTTAAAGTAATTGTACTAAAAGACTTGCTTTTTGTATGTCATCTCTGCCATGCTTTTGCTTTATTGACCGTTTTTTTAAGTCCGTTTTCTGTGCAAAAACTTCATCAACCTGTAAGATCTGTAAATGCGTGCCACCTCCAGTCCCTACGAGAGTCAGAGGGTAGGGGTGCAAGGCAGAGTTGTCGATGTATGTGCTAGGGTTCCTTATGCCTACAATTGAATTGCAAGGAAGTTGTTTGCATAGGATCCTAGATGCTTGTGTAGAATCAGTGAAGGATCCAAAAGAAATGCCTTTCCTTCTTGCTACAAAAGAATGAGAAGGTGGATATGCCCCCCCCCCCCTTTTTGTTGCTAAACATAGAGGAAGTCAAAAAAAAAAAAAAAGATAAAAAGGAGACTGTGTGTTACGTTCTGAAGACTATCTGTGTTAGGTTAAAGTAGGCTGTTGGTGGTCCAGATGTGAATTTTGCATTTCAAAAGGTCACGAATTCTGTCACCATACATGGACTCAAGCTCAAAAAAAGAATTCGCTTTCTGAAACATGAATGCTAAGATGCCCCTATTTTCAAGTATAACTGCATTTATTCTGATCAACGTAATTGACTTGTCCTCATACAGGTCTGTTGCACCTGCTGTTTTGGATAAAGATGTATTTGGCCTTCAAACTTTACAGCACGTAATGAGAATGACTCGCACATGGGATACAACGATGTCGATGATACCAAAAGGTGGGGACACTATATGGGGTGATCTTGATTGGTCACCTGAAGATGGATACAGCTGTAGCTGGAAGAAACAGAAGAATAGTGATACTCATACTGCTGGCCAGAACGGGAAGCGATGCTTGGATACATCAGGAGTATACTATGGAAGAATCATCTCTTTTGGGAAGGATGTCGCAGAGGTTCATTCATCAAAGATTGAGAGACTGGATTTCAGGGTACTTTTCCAGCTTAATGTTTTCAGTGATCTATGCCCCTGAAAATGGACAAAGCTTTCATCAGTGATCTCTAGCTGCTGTTACACCTAAATGTGCTCAACATGCTTCTTATCAATCCCAGTTTCCTGTTGAGCTTATGAGCATAATCAATTTGAGCTGTGTTCATGTTATAAGCATGAACGGTTCATTCACTGTAATGCTAGAACGTGACCCGCCCTGGGCTGGTCCGCAGTGATTGTTTTTGGTCGTGGTCATTTTGTTTAGGTGGCTGGCTAGTGCTGTAAATGTGGTGGTTAATTTGAGGTTCATTCTTTATTGCCATTTAACCTATAGGTTCAGTTGGTTTAGTGGTGATTGAGCAACGTACTGAGGGGGTAATGGCTAATTTGATTGTGGGATGAATTAGGGCAATGGGTGATGTTATAAATTCCGAGTGGCACTGATCATGCAGTTAGGGTTTTCATTGTTGATGTTGGACCGAATGTCATAGTTGGTGGCTTTGTCACCGCTAAAACAAAAATGTAGCACTACACTGTCCTCTACTTCATTTATTGCAAGGTAATGGGAAGCTAATGCTTATTGAGTCTATTGTCCAGCTGGAGCAGCCTCTCTACAAGTCTGTTAGAAGGGAAAGGTTGCATGCTTGACCAACACCTTTTCACTCCATCCCTAGTAGCGCTTGATGATAATGGTTTATTTGGCTTTATGATCAATGTTATATGATATTGATGAATCTTTGAGAAGTTTAACTAGTGATAAACGTTTGGTTGAGAGTTTGGGCCTGATGTTCTTGAGTTTGAGGTGGAGAGAGAGGTCCTATTAAGGATTGTTGGCAGAAGGAATCTGGACTTTGATTTATGATGTGGGGATGGTTTAAGACTTTACATAGAGCACTGGCAGGATATGTCATTTTGATTTTGTGGAGTTCATGGTGCAGAAATTGGCGAACTCATGGCCTGAATGACTTGTTTAGGTTCCCCCCCCCCCCCTTTTCTTTTTCTTTTATTTTCGACGGAAGTGATCGTTTTGGTGGATGATTCTGATGTTATTTTAGAGGGGGAGATTGCCATTACTAAGTATAGTGATCTACCACCTCTGTTATTTTCACCCCCCCTTTTTTCTCCCTATTGGTTGTACAGTTCTGAAGGATGCTTTCCATTTGTACTGTTTCCACCCTCCTCTGTTAACTGAGCCTTCTTTTAATACGCGTGAATTTTTCTGAGATTTTGTCCAGTCTGACAACTCTACCTCTGATCATTGCCCTTTGTTTTTGCCATTGCTTGTGAGGCATGTGAATTTTTTCCAGTGTGCTTTGGCCTCAGGGATTAATGACCAGGACATTTTCTGTAAACTGCATAAAGGGACTGGGTACTGATGGGTGTGTGTCTTGTATGTTGCGATTTTTGGGGGAAGCAGAGTAAGTAGGTAAGCAACTCACCTCATCCAGGTAACGTTGGGATTCAGTGGGTATATATTATATTGTGGCTTAGGTAATTTTTTCCAATCTTAAATATAGGCATTCATGTGACTTGTGTGGATCCATAGCACTAGTAATTACTGCAAATACAAGTTTGTTCAGCAGAGATGGCAATGGTATTGCTGAGCTCTTTGTTGTGAAACTGTCAAGAGTCGCTGAGTTAGAGTAACATAGCTTTCTGTCATATGGTGGGCTGATGGAAGTCATGGAACAAGCATTGGATTTTGTGAAGCAGCATGACAATAAATGTATACTAGTGATGTATGAAATTATCTGAGCAAGAAATCTGGAAAGTTTGAATATCGTGAACGAAATAAGTAACCAGACTTCACTACAGTGACGGGAAGTTGACGCCTGGTGGTGGTCATCTCTTTTTCTTCTTCTTCTTCTTCTTCTTCTTCTTCCTCGCCCCCTCTCGCCTTCTGTTTCTTGTTTTTTTGGGGGGGGGGGGGTTCGATGCTTGGATTATCATCTGAGTGCAGTATTGGGTCGTAATTTATTTAAATGCTCTGTTATACCTTCAAATGGATAATAAACTTTTGTAAGTTGGTGAAGTGTGAAGAGTCAAGCCACATACAGTACTTGACAAAATTTTGAACCCCCTGCTACTGTACAGCTAGTGCTTCTTTCCCCTTGAACTATATGTCAAAGCAACTTGTTCTATATCCCTTTGGACCCTTTCTGTCGCCAAAGCAAATTTATGGATGCATTATACTGTTTTCCTGGTGTCTTACTCCGTCTGTTGTTCTACAGGGTGCAACCAAAGGTAGCAATCTTGCTAATGCAACTTGCCAAGATGTATGGACCGAGTACCATGATATGGGCATACCGGGTATCAAAGCTGTTGCAGATTACAAAGTTTACACCGGTGGATCAATATTGGATCTTCTTCATTTCGTGGCTCCAAAAATGATGAAACGTGGAGATGCTCATTATTCGTATGGGATTGCTGACGATCTGGATGATCCAAAATATAACCATTATAAATATTGGTCAAATCCATTAGAAACCAGGTGGGTTATTGGTTTCCTGTCATTGAAGAATAATGTTAGTCATATGAGTCTTTTTCTTCTGCTTAGTTACAGTGCATGATTACCTGTTGTGCAAGCATTCGGTAGCATAACCTGGTTGTAATGTGAATGTAAATTGGAGACGGAAAAGGTTATGCGTTGCCATGCTGACCTACATGTCCGACTGTACTAGTCTGTCAGTGCAGATTATGGTTCCTTTCTCTACTGTCTCAGGCTGCTTCAGGGTCTACTTTACAAGACTCTAAAGTGCTACGTTACTAGTTATCTTCTCTTTTGTGTTCACACCAAAAAAAATCTTCTCTTTTGTATGAATGAGGTCTCAGTCTGCCTCCCGTCTGTGATATTTGCAGATTGCCAAATGCTCCAGAAATGGAGATTTTCTCTTTATATGGGGTTGGAATACCCACTGAAAGAGCTTATGTTTACAAGCTGAGTGCAGCAGCTGATTGCTACATTCCCTTTCAGATTGATGCATTGGCAGATGGTGCAAATGAATGCTCGTGTCTGAAGGGTGGAGTTTACAATGTCAATGGGGACGAAACAGTTCCAGTTTTAAGTGCTGGTTACATGTGTGCTAAAGCTTGGAGGGGGAAGACCCGGTTTAATCCTTCAGGCATTCGGACATATGTCAGGGAGTATGATCATGCTCCTCCAGCCAACCTACTTGAGGGCAGGGGTACCCAAAGTGGTGCCCATGTTGATATAATGGGAAATTTCGCATTGATTGAGGACATTATTAGGGTAGCTGCAGGTGCTACTGGAGAAGACTTGGGAGAAGACCGTGTGTATTCCGACATCTTTAAGTGGTCTGAAAGGATTAACCTAAAGCTCTAGGGCAACAGGTTAGTACCCTAAGATCCAACCTTGTGTTGCTTCTGTAAGAGTAGTGGCGTTAGTTGTGTTGATTTATACTAGTTTTCATGTTAAGGTTTTCTTGCAGCTTAGATTTATATACCTAGTCAGATTCGAAGTCCTCATTTTCTATTGGTTTTTCTACCATCCCTTCCCATTGATTTATTGAAGTTACTTTTCTGTATTGCTGTACTAACCAGTGAGTTTTCTCCCATTAGGCTAGTTAAGATGAAAAAGATTATGGGTTAATTAGGAATCTGGAGGAGGATGATATGATCTTTGGCCTTCTTTTTTGGGGGTGTTTTTTTGTTGGGGGGGTGGTGGGAATGTAGCCTTGTACATGTGAATTGTGGAAAGCTTGAACATTTTGGACCGTCGATTGCAAACGCATTCACCACCTACTTAACACAATCAGCTACCCTATAGCAAAAGAAACATAGAACAGTTTTATGTGACAATTGTTTGATTCCGCTTGATTGAAACTTAAAAACATGTAATCGCAGCCTTTTCCGGCTTTCAAGAAATCATACATTCAGTTGCATACATTTGCCATTTCAGTTATTTTCTCAGTCACAAAGCCTTTGCTGCTATGAAGCACCAGTGTAGATGCACCTCTCCAATTCCCGTGTCTTTGCTAATTGTTGCATTTTTTACTGATTCAGAATTCAATTGGAGCTACATCAATAGTATTTCGGGTCAAGCCTTTGCTGCTTGTGTTCAACCAGTGTTCATACACCTTGTGGGAGGGAAACCAGAATTATCCCATTTCAATGCCAGCCTGTGCTGTGTTTACACTCTTCAGTTGATAAATTTTGGACATTCAATTGATTATGTACAGAATTTGATGGAGATAAAAAGGGGCCATATTTCTTTGTTACTAGTTGCAATTGGGGGATTGTTGTTGTAATCTTACAAGATACTGTAGAGTTTGACAGGCTTGTATCCTTTACTATCATGTTCTCCTTAGATCTCCAGCGAGGAGTTCAAAGTAGGGGTCTTCATTGGTTTTTTTCTCATGTAACGAAATTAACTGATTACTGTAATTTTTGTGATAGAATTATGTGGAAGTGTAAAATAATTCATAATGATTATCTAAAAGAAGAAAAAGATGAAAAAGTAAAATGCTTTAGTACATTTTTGAGAGTTGTAAATTTCTCGTGCTTTTTGAAACTAGGTGGTGTTTGGTTGGAAGGAAAATAATTTTTTTGAAAAATAATTTTTTGTGGAAAATATTTTTTTCAAAGAAAATGGATTTTCATGTCATATTTTTCGTTATTTGGTATAAGGTAAATTATTTTTCATAAAAAAAGCGGAAAACGTCAACTGAATTGTTTAAAGGTCGAAAAATATTGATTGAATGGTTGTGGTTACTATAAATGTTGACCAAATGAAAGAATTTAAGCTTAAAATTCGTATTTGAGTTTTTTTTTTAATACTTCATCTCAGATAATAAAGTTTCGATCTAAACCATTGAAATTATTTTGGTGACATTAATTGAATTGTTTAAGTGGCAAAAAATATTGACTGAATTGTCGGGGCGGCGAAAAATATTGACTAAATAAGGGAATGTCATGCTCAAAATCTGAATTTTAGCCTATTTTAATCTTAACTATTCGATGATCAAATTTCGATCTAAACTATTGAAATTATTTTAGTGGTAAAAAAATATTGACTACATTGTTTAAGAGGTAAAAAATATCAATTGAATTTTCGTCGTGGAAAAAAAATGTTGAGCAAATGAAGGATTATCAAGCTCAAAATTTGAATTTGAGTCTGTTTTAATATTTTCTATTTGATGATCAATTTCCGATCCAAACCATTGATATTGTTGAACTGGCGAGTCGACTGAATTTTTTACTGGCAAAAAATATCGATTAAGTTGTCGTTGTGGAGATAAATGTCAATCAAATGAAAGAAATTTGAGTTAAAAATTTAGATTTGAGTTTATTTTAATCTTTTCCATTAGATAGTCAAGTTTTTTCCAAACTATTGAAGTCAAATTTTTCACCTAAATTCAACTGACCATATCATCAAAAAGTTGAAGGAGGAAAATTAACTTCTTATCTTTCAAGAAAGGAAACCATTTTCCTCTATTGAAGAGAAATCATTTTTTTTGAAAAATAGTTTTTCATTCTTTATTGTGCTAAATAACGGAAAATTGAAAAACTATTTTCTGAAAAAACCATTTCCCCCACCAAACACTACCGACCCAATTGGTTCCACCAAACATTACCAACCCAATCATTTTCCGAGATGCTTCAATTGGTCCGGATTCTACTTGGTCGGCGAAATTGGATGACAGGGTTATATAATGCCAGGCTAAAGAAACCAATCTGGTTGCCGATTTTTGGGATGTTGCTTGTGGGATTCGTTGCTCGGGATGAAAGAAATGTTTCTGTGCGGGCAAAAAGAAATTCTTTGTGTGATAACAAATGTTGCTTCTGTTTAATATCAATTTAAAAAGGATTTTTGGATAGATCTGACAAAACTGACCTGAAACTCAAAACTCAAACTGAACGACCCGGACCTATACTCGAACCGACATCTGAAATAGGATAAACCAATCTGGACCTGAATACCCAAAGTAACCCGATTCATAGCCGAATGAAACCCGAATTCTAGCAAAAACTGAAATAACCCGCACCCGAAATGACCTGACCCAATTCAAATCCATTTCATAGTGACCCAATTCGAAGTGAATTGAATATGGACAACCCGAACCTTAACCGAACCGTATCTGATTTAAAACCGATCCGAGTATATCCAACCCGAATATAGTCCGAACCGAAGCATACTCATAACCTACCAATCCAAAACTATTCCGAATTCCCTAATTTTCATTGCTAAGGCCTAGAAGAAAAACCCCTATAGCAATTTAGTGCAAGTTTTAATAAATAAACAAGTTGTAATCTAAGTATTAACCATATTGCATAAAGTCTTTAACTAGTGGATAAAATGTAATATTATTGACGTATTTCAATTAGGTCCGTCAGTGAGCACGAGACTGAGGGAGGGTTAGGCGGTGACCCGCAAGTAGGAAACTGAAGGAGGGTTAGGCGGCTGCTGGCGAGTGGGAGACTGACTGACTGACTGAGGGAGGGTAGGGCTTTACGCGGCGAGAGACGAGAGATTTAAGCAAAATAACTACCACGGTCTCAACTATCGAGTCTGTCGTCAAGGGTTTTCAGCTTTCAGTTTCACTTAGGGTTTTGCTTCTTAAAATAATAAAATCCTAAAATTATCTGCAATAACTTGGGGGGGGGGGGTTTACATTTTTGGGGGGGAATTCTAAATTTTTCAAACTCAATTAGTTGAGTTTAGGTAGGAAAAGAAAAATACCTTGAGAGGGAATTTTTACAAACGAAATCAATTAAAAACTTAAAGAGGAAAAAATAAAATAGTTAATAGTTTTAAATTTTTAATTTGATAGATATGTAGTAAAAATATAAGAGAAAAATTTTTGGTCAAAATAGAAATTAAGAAAAGATAAGCACAATTAATAAATTATTGAACTTATTAGGATCTAGCAATCTTATTTTACTATTTGCTTTACTTAATGACTTAATGTAATGCATGTTGTGATTATAATATCATTCTGTGACTACTATCAGAAATACGACATTACTAATCTACGATTCTAAATCATCTTCATAACATCTTTAATTCTACATAATCATGTTCAAGAATGTATGTTTGCATATGATCTCATAATAATGTGACTCATTTGAATTTTGCAAAATTAAATTCCAAGTCTTGAGTTGAACATTTATAATCACATAAATGTAATGCTAATTGATACATATTCATATGTTGCCATTGCTCTTGAGTTTTGACTCATTAGGCACATGCAGATTAAGTTGTTAATCTCACAAAGATAAATATTTGAATTTTGATGTACGATCACTTAACGAGCTATCAAATAATATTGATTCGATTATTAAAAATGTCGACTTGAACTAACCTATTTCTGTTTACCAACTCTCAATATGACAAACGGGAAGTTATGAACAAATGTGGGGGTCAAAATAAAAATTTTGTTATTTTCATTCTTTTTTTTGTCATTTTTCAAGATATGCTTTGGTATGGGCCTTACAAATGAGACCATTGACTCATGATTTGTGTTAAGTTGATTCACTAATTTTGTCATGGAATAGCCTCAATTGAGATACTTAAAACTTGACTTAACAACACATAATTCTTTAGATAATTGCACAACGCATCTGATATAGGGTCAAGGATGGGTAGTATACTTGTATTTGTATGTTACTAACTTTCTTAGTAAATTTATAACTAAGCTCAATAGACTTCCATAACAAAAGTCCCTTTTAATTGTGTGTGTGTGTTTGTGTGTGTGCATGTGTCTGCGTCTATAATATATACATATATATATATATATATATATATATATATATATATATATATATATATATATATATATGGGGCTACTCAAGTGGGATGAGTAGGATGAGAATATGAAGGTGCTGTTATTATCTCCTGCAGAATTCATCACCAAATGGACTACCAACGATCACTGAAACTAAAACTATTGATCACTGATTAATACTATAAGTAAATATGTATATTATTATTTTTAATGAAAGTAAAGTTCAAAAAAATTAAAAATAAAGTTGTCCTAACTATAATAGAGGGCATGGTTCATGATCAAAGAACGTGTTTGTGATGATCACCATAGATAGATTAATTTTTAACTGAGCATAATTATGACAATCACCAAAATTAAAACTATTGATCACGGAAACTAAACCTGTTGATCACCAAATATGTCCATCGCAGATTGTGTTTATAATATATATTTTTATGCATATTATCAGTTAGCGATCAAATAGATTTTCTTTGGTGATCATGAAAATTATATATGTTTGGTAATCGTGTCTATCATCAACACATATGTGAGTGAAATGTTTAATCTACATAGTGATTGTGAAATTACGATTCGTAGTTGTTATAAATATGTTTGTTGATAAAAAAAAACTATACACTCAATATATAGTGATCAATAGATTAAGTTTTAGTGATTATCAGAATTATATTTGGTGATCAATTAATCTATCTATGGCGACCTCTATAACTACATTTGTTGATCATGAACCATATCCTTGATTATAGTCAAAAGAGTTTTATTGTTGATACACTTGAGTTTTGCTTTCATTAAAAATCATAATGTTTGTTCTTACTTAATATCTTGATTAGTAATCAATAGTTTCAATTTCGTTTATCAGCAACGCGATATTTGGTGATCAGTTTTGGTGAGAGACAGACAACACCTTTAGGACCTCATCATACTCATCTCACGGAGAAGCTCATCCTACTCGAGTAGCCCCAATATATATATATATATATATATATATATATATATATATATATATATATATATATAGTATATATATATATATATATATATATATATATATATATATATATATATATATAAAATACAAGTAAAAAGAAGTGTTTTAAATATAAAACACAAACATATAATCGTTAACGTATGAATTAAAAGAGGAATATAGAATAAATGGGCTTATCTAATTAAACAGTTTTTATCTTTTAAGAACAATTTAAGAGTAAAAATGATAACATTGAAACTATACAATGATTCGAAATTAATGCGACTTAATTTATACCCGATCCGATTTACAACCGACTCAATATGGCCCCAAACATTGAACCAAATCCCACCCGCTCCGAATTAGACTCGACCCATACCCGATCCGAACCAGGCTACTGTAGACAACCCAAAATAGACTCAACTCAAATTTCATCTGAACGGAACCCGTATCCGACTTGAACATGGTTGACCTGAAAATGACCCCAACCCGAACTTCATCAGAATCCGACCTGAATATGATTAACCCGAAAGTGATCCGAACCGAATTAAGATCCGAACCGTACCCTACCTGAATGGTCAATTTACCAGGTCTATTTTTAGATGATAATAATCTTACATTTGAGGATAATCTAGCTCTTAAATTTAATGCAGAATGATCCAACTTTTGAGGTTATTCATTTTTAATATGCCACTATTATGTTAATGACTCTTTGACTTGTCAATTTAACAATGTGTTAAAGTTTATCAAGTGTGGATATTTTCGTTTACTTTTTCCAACACTATCATTTAGGCTAAGTTACCATATTATTATTTTTAAATTTCGGGGTTATTTATTTTATTTGCAACAAAATCAAGTCAAGAACACTTTTACCACCAATTTGAAAGGAGACAACTTATCATGCGTGGTCAGTGTTTTTCGATTCGACTTTTCCGGTATCATTATTTATATGTGATAAGTAAGCTAACATATAAACAAATTGGTCAGCAAAAGTATCTTTGACTTTATATTTGCATATTGAAAATAAATACTCAATCTAAAAAGGTTAGCTTGTTGAGCGCTAATTTTAAAGGTTAGATTATTATCATCCGTGAGTTCCAAAGTTGAGACAATTGGCATCCAAAACCTATTAAAAAATGCAGCTTTACATTTGTCCAAAAAAAAGGTTTTAAAGTTTGAAAACAAATCTCATAATTTAAAGGGACTTAAAAGATAGGAATTAAATAAGTATATCAAAAAAAAAACGATACTCAATTTAATTTAACTTTAGTCGGGTAAGTGAATTTCTTATAACGAGCATAGTTTGATAACAAACTATAGATGCATTTTTTACGGGTACGGTGTAATATTTCCATTTAGCTGTAGGCACCTGCATTGCTCACATGACACACACCTGCACACAGGTATGTATACATACATACAATATACTTAAATGCATACATATACACATATATATACACATCTGCACATACAAACGTTCATATATATGTGTGTGTGGATATATATATATACACACACACACACACACACAAACACATACATGCATACATACATATATATATATGTGTGTGTGTGCGCGCGCGCGCTCGCCTATATATATAGACACACACTTGCATACACACATACATATATCGATATAACTATATATAAATTGAGTGACTCCACAAGTTTTTACCAAGTGTCATAGCATTATTGGTTAGGATATTAACTATTATTTTAATTAATTTGTTTCTTTTAGCATTCGTACAATTCTTTTTTATTTCTTATATAACCTGCAAGCCCTTCCATCTTCTCGTTAATAAATTACTTAGAAGTCACATTAATAAACACTGACATATAAGAGGAGCGTAGGTGTAAATGATAAACAAAAGTAATAGATACGAAGATTCTTTAACTGACAAAATAAATCTGAACAATAAAAAAATCTTTGATTGAATACTTATAAATATGAACATTGTCATATTGGTTTACTTAACTTTTGTATCGCAAGCGCGCGCATGTGCATGTGTGTGTCTGTGTGTCTATATATATATATATGTGTGTGTGTGTGTGTGTGTGTGTGTGTGTATATATATATATATGTGTGTATATGTATATATATATATATATGGATTTCTTGTTCGATGGTGCGAGTTCCCACGAATTAATCAACTTCTGTTTTTCTAGGTGGTTTATTTATTTATTTATTTTTCAAAACTGAATGTTAATTATTGTCTTTTATTTTTTAGGAAACCAGTAGATTTATAAGATTATATCAGAGAACTGACCTAGATCTTGATCCAAGGGCCAAAATCAGGCCCAGTTGCCCATTCCTGATCTGTGGCACTGCTCCAGGAAGAGTAGAGCCTAGTCCCTCGTCTAAACTAGGAATGATAATATTACCCGAACTCGAAAAACTCAATTTAAACCTGCCATATTTAGCACCCAAATGGGTGATAAAAATAGATTTCAAGTGAGTATAGGTATAGGTATGGGTATTGTATTCGAAAATGGGTATGAGTATGGATATGTATTCTTAAAACCCGAACCCTATTGTGTACCCGATTTACTAGTAAAATGCGACAAAAATATGCTAAAACCCAAAAATAAATATTAGGCATGATGTAGAAATGAAAAATAAATTTTTTTTACAATTTTAATTTCTATGAGTCTAATTGGACATTAATTTTATTAGCATTGCTTGAAGTTACTAATCAAATATGACATGTATGCAAATATGAGTTGAATGTGCGTTGTAGTTTGCATACTGTATATATACTTGAGAAAACCAGTGAAGCCGAAAAACTTGACAGGAATGGGCATAGGTTAGCCATACAAAACCTAATGGTGGGGGTATGGATATGATTTTCGAAAATGGATATAGTTACGAGTACGGCTCAACCTACTCAAAATTCGCCCCACGCTCATCCCTAGTTCAAACAACTTCATTGTCTTGGATCAAAACCATTCTGCTCAAATTAACATAAACAAAGAATGAAAATAAAACAGAACGAAATGGGAAAAAAAAATTAGATAATTAGATGAGTCGCCAGTGAGTTTTAGGAAGACTTACAAACTATGTCACCTATTGAGCCAAATCAAATCGATAGGGACAACCGAAGGTACGATTATTTTTACTTCAAAAAAGTTTATTTATTTATTTTTTCAAAAGGCTCATGAGCAATCCCTAGCGTGGGGACCATCTTATCTTCTTAGTCTCAAACCGGGGATCTAGATTCAGAGACGATGATGTAATAGAATGCATCACATCACCGCCCGTCATTACTGACGGCTTCTACTGTTTAACATGGGAAATCCTAACATTTAATTACGCTATCACACAATCCTGCGAAACATTAGTATACATAACATTACATCATGTAAAGATACAATCTTTAATCCCACTATAGTAAAAGTAAAGTAAATAAATTACAACGGGCGATGACTACGTAAAGATTACATCTTTATTAATTATGAAATCAAAATAAAGAGATCAGATAGAAAGGGTAAGAAAAAGATAAAATTTTGCCGTCGAAACAACCCACTTGATTACTTAAGGAACCCAATGAAGTGATTGGTCCCTAATGTTAAATGAGAAACTCGAGATTGGACCACAAAAATTTATAAAAACTCATCACAAACCCGCAACTCTTACAATGAC
>JAKOGI010002903.1:0-72500 GCA_029747015.1 Carnegiea gigantea
AAGCATAGTTCATACAAATTTTACTATTCTTGCCTTATTCCAAAGTGAGAATTCTTTGACACCAAAAACTGCATGACTTTTTGGTATGTAGATAGTTTGCTAAGAGACATAGAGTACCTTTTAAACTGTGCATCAACTCCCCAAAGGTAATTCCTACAAAGCTTGGTAATTGTGATGTATCTATTAGGAGTTAAGCTTAACTCTCTTCAAGGGTGTAAGTTAAACCATGAAAGATTACAATCAAGGGACAAACTCAAAGAAAGAACCACTTGATAGCTAGGTGTGAATTAGCTAAAACGTGTGGAGCGGATAAATGCTAAACTAATCCTTGGATATAGATATCATTGTCAAAGATTAGTCTAGTGAAAACTAAACCTATTCTTGAACACAGATTTCACCACCAAGAATAAGTTTAGGGCCCTTAATCTTGATAAGGATATATAAACACCGCCAAATTAAAGATTCAACTTCATAGTATCGCCACTCTACTCGGGCTAAGTAGAGATAAGCAAGTAAAGCATTTGGGTTTTCACAAGGAGCAAAAGCTCAATGCACTTTCATTTTCATTCAATAAGTTATCAAAGGTTAGTTACAAAATGAGACTCCTAAGGATTTTAAAATGTGCACAAGCTACCTAGGGGAAGATTACGAGGTTTTTTCATGACTAAGAAACCTCTTAAGCTCACTTAAAACTAGTTAAGCTAAAACTAAAATCTAGTTCAAGTTAACCCAGTGTACAAAAGGCATGTTTACCTTCACTAATACACTTGTGAATCTAGCTAATGTTAATTACAAAAGCTAAACTTAATGCTAATCAAGTAACTAAGTAAAGAGAGAGATGAAAAGTAGAAAGGTTTAATCAAAAATAAGCATGCTGATTTCTTCTTTGCGGCTGGCCAATAAGAATGTGTTTGCTATCTTCTTACTTGGTCCTAAAGAAGCATACAAAGATCCATGTGGACATCACCAGCTAGCCTAGGCAGCCAAACAACCAAGAACACAGTTTTGCAAACCCAAAGGAGAGGGAAAACTACCTAGTTAAGCAACCAGTCTTAAGAAGCAATTTATAATTGATTTTGAGCAGTCATGTGTCCCTTGTTCTTGCCAACTTGGACTTGGTTTCCTTGCTTGGGGGAAACCCTAAGATGTCTACAAACCCCGCTAATGAGAAATTAGGCCTAAACTAGGTTTTACATACAAAATCAGCCTAGTTTAGCTAATTGGGTAGAATATAGATCATTCTGACATGGTTTACAAAATGTCCCTATTTCTCTTAATTTATAGTACATGATCTAAATATTTTAATATAGGTGTGTAGCTAGGAAATAAAAGAACCAAAATATGTAAAAAGTTCAGACTTACACCCAAAAGAAGTCTGCAATACAAAAAATCAAACTCATTTTGTCTCAACTGGCAGTTTAGACAGTTTGGATTTAAAGACTAATTTGGATGGGCAAATGAAGTCCAAAGGAGCTGAAACTTATTTTGTTGGAAAGCTAACTTCTTGAAATTCAAACTCATGGCAAAATATTTGACTTAAACCTGAAAGAGTCCTAAGTAATTAAACTCACAATGTTTCAGTACGTTGTTGGCCTAAACCCGGGACCTTATGTTTTGAGTCCTTTGAAAGTTGGAACGGAAATACTTAATTTAAAACTGATTTAATTGCATAATTAAGTTTATCAGAATTTCAATAAATTCTCTTAACAAAGAAATCAAAATTAAGTTAAGTTTAAGTTGATGAATCAACTTAAACCTGAATAAGGTTCAAAAATGATTAGGGCTAATTGAAGATTGTATGGGCTGATATCCATCAAATTGGTCAACCATCTCTTGAGGTAAAGTGAAAATGGAGGCCTAATAATTGAATATGCCTATAAGGGATGCACTTTCCTTCTATTGTTAACTAACTATTTCAGTTGCTAAGTTTACCAAGCTGTGTTTTAATTAATTTTCATCAAGGATATTATATCATCTGTGTGCATTTTTAATAATTAATTTCACTTAAAAAAATGAACGCCTTTATTATTATTGTTATTATTGTCGTTATTCATTTAGAAAATTTTTAGGTCAATGCTAACCCTAGTATTCAAAATCGTTAATCGTTTTATTTAGTCATTTTTCAAATTTAATTAGGACACCAGTTCTAGGACATTTCAACCTAAGTTTAGACTGAACGATAACGAAATTAGGATCAGAACTTAGCTATTGTAGTAGTTGGAAGAAAAAAGGAAAAAGAAAAGAAGGGTAAAAGGGGGGGTTCATCGGGGGTCCCTGATGCGACCGCCACATCTGCATGTCTCTCTCTCTCTTCTTCCTCCACACGCACACCAGACTCCGGCCATCCCCTTCCACCACGCACGCGTCGTCGGCGAGAAAGGGACCACGGGGGTCCCCTGAGCACGATCCACTCACCGCCGACCTCCACCAACCCCTTTCCTCCATTTCTCGCCGCAAAACAGAGCCGGCCAGCCACGTTTTAGTGGCCTCAGAACGCTACCCACATGGTATAATCCGGCCACCCTCGCCGCAATCGACCTCCTGTAACACCCCAACCCCCAAGGCCGAAAGCGTTACGCTTTCTTAACTTTCAACTTAATTTCTGAAATGAAACAAACAGAGTTTTCCCAAAATACTGACCGTTTCCAAGCTAAAAGCCTTACAATAATCCCCTACAAATCAATGGAAGTGCATAACATATAAAAGAGGCTCAACGGCTGCACGCTGGAGTTCATATCTCAACGAGCCACCCGCTCGGAGTACACCAAACAGAATAGTTCTTTAATACATGAAAAGTAAAAGATGCAACTCAACGGTCTACACCACTGGAATACTGGGGTTTACATCTCAAAACACAGCTAATTTCGAATAAAGACATCTAACTAATCAGATGGTTGGCTTACACGGTCATATAGAGTGACTCGTAAACAATATGTATTATATGAGCTAGAAAACTTAGTTTACAACAATTACAAACTAGGAATACGCTACATCACATCGTTGAACACATGAATCTACTTTTATATAGCACACATGACTCTTTTTTAAGTAGGGGTAGACTCCAGCTCGCGTAAGTAGCTTGACTTCCACCTGTTATAACAAAAGTCTGGGGAAAAGGGGGAAAAAGTGATGAGATGAGCAATCACATGCTCAGTGAGAATTCCTTACTCCCTACAACCCAAAGCAGTTGCAGGTAATAATACTAATAATAGCCACATATCACGTATTCATACTTTACTATCATATTAGGCAATCAAAATCCCCAAGGAAAGATCACCAGCCTTAAAACTTCATTCTAACCCCTTAACTCGTTCCTAGGTCCATAATGACCAATCTTCCTTTCTAGCAAGCATTCAGACACTTAATCAAGTAGCACAAGGATGAATATGATGCTTTTAAACATACTTGTGAAAACGTAGTGACTCTTGTTATATTCAAGGAACAGTTTATAAATCATGCTAATTCCTTTAATGCTTATAACTCTTCTAAAAGCTCTTGAAGCACCTAATTTGGTAAGAAAAGCTTTGCAAGAACATTCTTTCATAAGATAAGTACCTTGAAAAGCTTAAATGTACGATGCATTACTAAGATGTAGCTATACTTCATTTGAAACTTCATTTAAACTATATTCAGAACAAATTCATAAAAGATATGCAGGTTCCGTACATTTGAAAGCTTTCTTCTTTTCTTTAAAAGCGCTTCACTTAGCCTCTTGAGGCTCGTGAAGAGAACTTCTTTTCTTTCCTGGACTGTTTAGAATGGCAAAAAGCCACATCTCCTTTTTATCAGGAACTTACTTATAACATGAAAACATCTTATTGTGCTGGCTAGGGTGGTTAACACCGCCCTTAAGTGAGATCATCACTCTTAATCTACGTTATTCCCGGGGTATACGTACTTAACTTTTGGCCAAAACGCATCTCAGCAGATAAACTCAAACTTCGATATTGCCCTCTATGGGGCAACAACTCACACCAGGAAAATCATATCCTGAGTCAAGTCCCCCTCAAGATTTTCTTACGCGTCACACATCATAACTTATCTGGGGAACAGCTCAAACTAAGATAATTCATATCTTGAGTCAAGTTCCCAGGAACAGCTTACACCAAGATAATTCATATCTTGAGTCCATTTCCTAACTTTTCTTTAAGGGGAAGCAGCTCACGCCATCTTTGCGTCCAGTTTTCAGGAACAGCTCACACCAAGATAACTCATATCTTGAGTCCAGTTCCTACCCTCTGGCCAATTGCCTAGCACTTTCTTAGCCTTTAAGATCGTATTTCATTTTTCTTTTTTTCAAATGCTTACTTTGCTGAAACTTACTTTTTAACAACACGACTATAATCTTTCTAAATGCTTATAGCTCATTTCGTTTTTAATTTAAAAACTTCTTATAAACGTACTAACTCATAAAACGACTTTACTTTTAACTTTAAAAGCTTCTTGAACACATAATTCGCTTACTAATTTCTAAAACGACTTTGTTTCTAACTTAAAAGTTTCGTCTGAATGTATTAGGTTTGCTAAATCGTAAAACGCTTTCGTTTTCAACTTAAAAGCCTCTTAATAACGTAATACATTCCTTAGTTTGTAAAGTGACTTTGTTTTGAACTTACAAGCTTCTTACAAATGAAACAAGAGTTATTAATGCGTAAATCTGCTTCGTAAATAACTTAAAGGCTTCTTATAAATGTAAAATGTTTACTAAATCATAAAATGGCTTAGTTTCTAACTTATATGCTTCGTATAAATGTAATAAGGTTGCTAAATCATAAAACGACTTCATTTTAAACTTAAAAGCTTCATATAAATGTATTAAGGTTGCTAAATCATAAAACGACTTCGTTTTCTAACTTGAAAACTTCCTATAAACTTAATAAGAGTGCTAAATAGTAAAATGACTTCGTTTTCAACTTAAAAGCTTCTTATAAATGTAAAACGATTGCTAACTCGTAAAACGACTTCACTTTTTAGCCAAAAAGCTTCTTTTAAACGTAATACATTTGCTAAATCGTAGATTGAAACTTGTTTGAGACATAACGTGCTTAGTTAATGTTTAATTCAAACTAAGTTCGAAATCGAAACCCATTTGAGACTTAAATACTTAGTTAGCAATAAACGCCAGCTAGATTCGTTTGAAAATTCCTTTTTAACTCAAAAGAGAGCTGCCTAAGCAAATTAAGATGTGAGACCCGCATTTCTATTGTAGTTGTTTATCAAATATTATGCCTGTTGGGTTAGAAAATTTTATTTTATTATCCGCCAACCTACAACTACCATATCGCCCAAGTTATTGATCTATTCAACTTTAGATCCCCAAAAATAAATTGTCTGAAGTTGTATAAGTTGAATAGCCTTCGATTTCTTGAAGCTCCAACCAAAGCGGATACAATTAGATTGTTGAATCCTGGTAACAGTTCTGTAATTAACTAAATCGAGCTTTAATATAATCAAGGGCGAGTAAGTCGACAGGCGATTATATTAACGATTTCGGTTTAGGATAAGGGACCCGAGAATTCGACTAATAGCATCAGGTGATCTACTACCTTTTAGCAACCCAAAAAAAAAGGAAAAAGGGGGGGTTCACGCATGAAACCCCGACCCCCTCTCTTTCTTCTGCTTCTCCTTCTTCCCGTTCCCCCCTCTCTGCGTTCCCCTGTTCTTCTCTCCTCCTCCGTTTCCCGCCTCGCACGCTGGAGCTGGTCGTCGGCCTTGAGCCCAGCCGACCCCCCGTGCCTGCTTCTTCTTCCTCCTTCACGCATGACCCGACACCCCCTTCTCTCTACCCGTTCTTCTGCTTCCTCCACCATTCGTGGACTTTAAAC
This sequence comes from Carnegiea gigantea, assembly GCA_029747015.1. Lineage (NCBI taxonomy): Eukaryota > Viridiplantae > Streptophyta > Magnoliopsida > Caryophyllales > Cactaceae > Carnegiea > Carnegiea gigantea. Next base: position 5,826 of record JAKOGI010002903.1, read on the forward strand.
TCCACGCCTGCCTTTTCTTCTCTATTCCTCGCTGCCACGCCGCGTCTCAGGCTTGACCGGAGCTCAGGCGACGCCCACCAGGTGCCGGCGTCTCCCCCTTCGCGTGGCCGAGCCCATTTCAGCGCAGAACCGGCCGAACGCCCCGCGAATTCGGCGCATGCACGGTGAGATTCGAACACTCTTGTCTCTATAAATTGAATCCCTGCTTCAATTCCCTTCAATTCGCGCTAATTGTGTCTAAATACTTCAGAAATTGTGAGTTAAGGTTTTGGGTTTGGTGGTGGTCGAACCTTGCGCGAAGAACAGAGGGGATTTTGAGCTTTGGGTGTTCAAATTTAGCTTCAATCCAGTCAATTTGCATGCATATAGCTTGAATTCGAGGTGGGTGGACCTTTAATCCCGCCTATTTTAAGGATTTCGAATGATAGTTATATGAATCAGTTTACTGAATTGGTAGATTGGATTGTTATTGTATGAATTCGATTATATGTGTGGACAAGCGAATGAATTAAACACTGCTATGCTAGGGCAGAACCAATATATATTCTTGAAAGGTTGTTAGATGCTTTAAAATGGAGTTTTCGATGAATCTAGCTTACATTATTGCTAATCATAGCATTTAAGTTAGAAACGAAGTTGTTTTTATGATTTAGCAACCCTGTTACGTTTATATGAAGCTTTTAAGTTAGAATCATAGTCGTTTTATGATTAGGCAACCTTATTATGTTTATAAAGAGCCTTTTTAGTTAAAGACGAAGTCGCTTTACGAATTAGTAAGCTTATTGTGTTTATGCGAAGCATTCAAGTTAGAAACTAAGTCGCTTTACGATTTAGTAAACGTATTACGTTTATAAGAAATTTTTAAGTTTAAAGTGAAGTCGTTCTACAAGTTAATAAACGTATTACATTTATACGAAGCTTTTAAGTCAATAATGGAGTCGTTTTACAAACTAGCAAATGTTTTACGTCTATAGGAAGTTCTTAAGTTAAAAACGAGGTCATTTTACAAGTTAGTAGACGTAATACGTTTATATGAAGCTTTGAAGTTAGGAATGAAATCGTTTTAAGACTTAACAACCTTATTACGTTTTAAGAAGCTTTGAAGTTGCAAAGAAAGTCGATTTATGTGTTAATAGACTTACAACGTTTATGAGAAGCCTTAAGCTTCGAACTTGGTTTGAATTAAGCATTAATTAAACACGTTATGTTTCAAACAAGTTACGATTTACGATTTAGCATACATATTACATTTCAAGGAGGCTTTTAGCTAAAAAGCGAAGTCGTTTTATGAGTTAGCAATCGTTTTACGTTATTAAGAAATTTTTGACTTGAAAATGAGATCGTTTTACGAATTAGGAACCCTATTATATTTATACGAAGCATTTTAGTTAGAAATTAAGTCGTTTTATGATTTAGTAAACCCTTTTACGTTTGTCAGAAGTTTTTAAGTTACATATGAAACCGATGTACGTGTTAACAGGTCTTATGTTATTTATAAGAAGCTTGTAAGTTTAGAACGAAGTCGTTTTACAAACTAACGAATGTATTATATTATTAAGAAGCTTTTAAATTGAAAACGAAATCGTTTTACGATTTAGTAAACTTATTACATTCATACGAAGCATTTGAGTTAGAAAATAAGTCGTTTGGCAATTTGGTAAACGTGTTACCTTTATAAGAAACCTTTAAGTTTAAAGTAAAGTCGTTTTAAGTATTAACCAACTTATTGCCCTTATAAGAAGCTTTTAAGTCTAAAAGGAGATCGTTTTACGAGTTAATTAACGTATTACGTTTATACGAAGCTTCTAAATTAGAAACGAAGTCGTTTTTACGAATTCGTAAACGTATTTTACAAAGTTAGTTTACACGTTAGCAAATTTAATTCGATTATGAAAAGCTTTTAAACCATTCACGAAATCGATTTATAAGATTAGTAAACTTGGCTTGTATCACGTTCATCGCTTGTGTTTGAAGGATTACAATGAGCATTAAAAAGGGCAACTGAAGGTAATTATTTACGAAGCCTACCTTTCAAGTGCATGCTAGTAACTACCAAGTTTTGAATCGTAAGTTAGTAAACTCACCATGTTTCTAAGAGGCCTTTCTTGTTATTCGCCTAAAGCTAAAGTCGTAAGGAAATTATGTTTTCATGTTTTAAGTTCACAAAACTTATATATGAATACGTATAAGTATGTTTGTCTACGAAGTATGTATGTGTATTATGTTTTCATGTTTTAAGTTCATAAAACCTATATATGAATACGTATAAGCATGTTTATCTACTAAGTATGTATGTATATGAATTTCATAAGTTCCTAAGACGTATATATGAACCTATATGAGTATGTATGTGAACGTATGGTTATGCTTATGTCTATGTGTACGTAAAGGAGCTACTCTAGAAACTTTAAGCTTAAGTCTGAGACCCAGGGATGGTGGCTTAGTTCCCGCCTGGTATCACATATGTTACGTTATGATAGATTCAGGGATGGTGGTTTGATTCCCGCCTGAAGTCTAAGTATGAAATTACGTCTCAACATAGTATGATGTCTGTCCAGATAGGCGTATGTTGCCGCCCGAGTTTGGCCGACTCGGGATGGCAGTAACAAAGTACCTCTAAGAGTATAGTCTCCTCATTTACGTGATTATGTTACTATGTATGATTTTCGGTAAGTTAAACTTATGCGTAAAACCCCTTTTATGCTATGTTTCCGGGTTTGCGTAACTTTATTATGTTAAGTCAACGCATTATGGTTTCTTCTAAAGTTAAGCCTTTTGGTATGATTACTCCTTCACTCGGTTTATGGTTCGAATATGATGTATTATGTGAAAGCTCTTCAACTAAAATGAATTACGAAAGGCTTGCGTAAGTTAAATTGTATTTTAAGTATGTTTTGGGAGAGAGGGTTTACTCACTGAGCGGTGGTTGCTCATCCCCATTACTTTCCCCCTTTTCCCCAGATCTACAGGTATGTGACTGATGCGTGGAGTACAACAAGGATGGACTTGCTTGGTTTGATTGTGACGTAATTATGTAATATTGAATAAGTTGTAAGGTTATGTAATTATTTAACTTCTTGTAAAGTGTATGAAAAATAGAAAGCTCTGTATACTCCGGGCGTGTGGCCCGTAGAGTTGTGAACTCCGGCGTGTAGCCGTTGAGATGTTGGTGTTATATAATACCATTATGTATTGCAGGGTTATTATGTAAGGCTTTAAGCCTGGGAAATGGTCAGTTTTTAGGGGAAACTCTAGCCGTTTTCCCCCAGAAATTGAAAAAATTCTAGCATTCCTAACCCTGGGGTTATACCTAAGGCCCAATTAGGTTATAGTGGCTTAAGTTTTAAACTTTGAGTCTCTCTCTTATGTTATGTTTTAAATAGGTTTAAGCAAGTTGCCTTAACAGTCTTCCCCAGGGGAAGGCTGTGGCGTGTAACACGACCCGCCTGAGGTCGGGGGTGTTACATTTGATGGTATCAGAGCTATAGGATTTGATAAAATGATAAAAGAAAATGAGATTTGACTCGCCGATATGTTTTTATATGCTAAGAGTTGTATGTTATGTGCTATGTGTTATGTGCTATGCGATGTATGTTGCATATTAAGTGTTAAGTGTTAAGTATTTAATTGTTGTAAGCTTACTAGGAGGAGGTTGATGGAAATTCCTCTATAAGTAGTATATGTATATGGTGCACATAAGTGACCTGAAGTCTTATTACGAGTGCAGGAGTTAAGATAGTATACGATATGTCGGAAGAGAGGCAAAATCCCCCTCCACCTCCGCCTCCAAATGATGAGATGGAGATGCTCATTAAATTTTTGAAGCTTAAGCCACCTACGTTTGACGGAGCACTCGATCCAATTCAGTATGAGCACTGGAAGAGGAAGATTGAGGGATTGTTTGAGGTTATGGAGTGTCCTGCTAATTATAAGGTGAAGTTCGCAGCTCACTTGTTTGAGAAGGATGCTAGCTTTTGGTGGGATACCGTTAAGCCGAAAGAAGGTGAACAACCACTAACTTGGGCAGAGTTCAAGGGGTTATTAGATGAAAAATACTATCCTAAGGAGGTAAAATGGGCTAAGGAGCAGGAATTTTTGGACCTAAAGCAAGGAAAAATGCCAGTTATCGAGTATATGTCTAAGTTTAATGAATTGAGTAGGTTTGCTCCTCATCAAGTGGCGAATGAGGAAATGAAAATGGAACGATTTGAGAGAGGCCTCAAATCTAAGTTAAAGACAAACATGGCTGCACTAACCTTTCCAAACCTCCAAACGATGTACCAAAAAGCCATCAAAGTGGAGCGTGTTATAGATGAGTCTGAGGCATCTGAGTTAGCTACGCAACAGAAAAGGGAGCGGGAGGTCGAGAGCTCTCAAGGAGTGGTACGTGGAAATGGGAGGAAGTCTAATTCCAGTCGACGGCCTGAAAGGAACTGCCCTCCATATGAGCCAAGGCCTCGATGTGATACATGTGGCAAGCTCCACAATGGGCCTTGCGCAAGGTTAACTGGGGCATGCTTTGGGTGTGGAGAGATTGGGCATTACCAAAACCAATGTCCGAAGAAAGTACAGGAAAACATGCAAGCCAATCAAAGGACTGAGCCAGTAAGTAGGCAAGGCGGCAACAATCTCCAAGCAAAGAAATGACTCCACCAATTTCACAGCTCCATGATGTGTATGAAAGTCGGTAAGAAATCTTTCTTTAAGTACTTCCTTTTTTATATAAGTATATATGGAATCATTTCGCATCATGTGACCAAAGCGTATAAGTTTCGAGGACGAAACTTTTTATAAGTGGGGGGGGGGAAATGTGAGACCCGCATTTCTATTGTACTTACTTATCAAATATTATGCCTGTTGGGTTGGAAAATTTTATTTTATTATCCGCCAACCTACAACTACCATATCGCCCAAGTTATTGATCTATTCAACATTAGATCCCCAAAAATAAATTGTCTGAAGTTGTATAAGTTGAATAGCCTTCGATTTCTTGAAGCTCCAACCAAAGCGAATACGATTAGATTGTTGAATCCTGGTAACAGTTCTGTAATTAACTAAATCGAGCTTTAATATAATCAAGGGCGAGTAAGTCGACAGATGATTATATTAACGATTTCGGTTTAGGATAAGGGACCCGAGAATTCGACTAATAGCATCAGGTGATCTACTACCTTTTAGCAACCAAAAAAAAAAGGAAAAGGGGGGGTTCACGCGTGAAACCCCGACCCCCTCTCTTTCTTCCGCTTCTTCTTCTTCCCGTTCCCCCCCTCTCTGCGTTCCCCTGTTCTTCTCTCCTCCTCCGTTTCCCGCCTCGCACGCCGGAGCCGGTCGTCGGCCTTGAGCCCAGTCGACCCCCCGTGCCTGCTTCTTCTTCCTCCTTCACGCATGACCCGACACCCCCTTCTCTCTACCCGTTCTTCTGCTTCCTCCACCATTCGCGGACTTTAAACTCCACGCCTGCCTTTTCTTCTCTGTTCCTCACTGCCACGCCGCGTCTCAGGCTTGACCGGAGCTCAGGCGACGCCCACCAGGTGCCGGCGTCTCCCCCTTCGCGTGGCCGAGCCCATTTCAGCGCAGAACTGGCCGAACGCCTGGCGAATTCGGCGCATGCACGGTGAGATTCGAACACTCTTGTCTCTATAAATTGAATCCTTGCTTCAATTCCCTTCAATTCGCGCTAATTGTGTCTAAATACTTCAGAAATTGTGTTAGGTTTCGAACCTTGCGCGAAGAACAGAGGGGATTCTGAGCTTTGGGTGTTCAAATTTAGCTTCAATCCAGTCAGTTTGCATGCATATAGCTTGAATTCGAGGTGGGTGGACCTTTAATCCCTCCTATTTTAAGGATTTCGAATGATAGTTATATGAATCAGTTTACTGAATTAGTAGATTGGATTGTTATTGTATGAATTCGATTATATGTGTGGACAAGCGAATGAATTAAACACTGCTATGTTAGGGCAGAACCAATATATTCTTGAAAGGTTGTTAGATGCTTTAAAATGGAGTTTTCGATGAATCTAGCTTACATTATTGCTAATCATAGCATTTAAGTTAGAAACGAAGTTGTTTTTATGATTTAGCAACCCTGTTACGTTTATATGAAGCTTTCAAGTTAGAATCAAAGTCGTTTTATGATTAGGCAACCTTATTATGTTTATAAAGAGCCTTTTTAGTTAAAGACGAAGTCGCTTTACGAATTAGTAAGCTTATTGTGTTTATGCGAAGCATTCAAGTTAGAAACTAAGTCGCTTTACGATTTAGTAAACGTATTACGTTTATAAGAAACTTTTAAGTTTAAAGTGAAGTCGTTCTACAAGTTAATAAACGTATTACATTTATACGAAGCTTTTAAGTCAATAATGGAGTCGTTTTACAAACTAGCAAACGTTTTACGTCTATAGGAAGTTCTTAAGTTAAAAACGAAGTCATTTTACAAGTTAGTAGACGTAATACGTTTATATGAAGCTTTGAAGTTAGGAATGAAATCGTTTTAAGACTTAACAAGCTTATTACGTTTTAAGAAGCTTTGAAGTTGCAAAGGAAGTCGATTTATGTGTTAATAGACTTATAATGTTTATGAGAAGCCTTAAGCTTCGAACTTAGTTTGAATTAAGCATTAATTAAACACGTCATGTTTCAAACAAGTTACGATTTACGATTTAGCATACATATTACATTTCAAGGAGGCTTTTAGCTAAAAAGCGAAGTCGTTTTATGAGTTAGCAATCGTTTTACGTTATTAAGAAGTTCTTGGGTTGAAAACGAGATCGTTTTACGATTTAGGAACCCTATTATATTTATACGAAGCATGTAAGTTGGAATTAAGTCGTTTTACGATTTAATAAACCCTTCTATGTTTGTAAGAAGTTTTTAAGTTACTTACGAAACCGATTTACATGTTAACAGATCTTATTTTATTTATAAGAAGCTTGTAAGTTCAGGACGAAGTTGTTTTACAAACTAACATACGTATTACGTTATTAAGAAGCTTTTAAGTTGAAAACGAAATCGTTTTACGGTTTAGTAAACTTATTACGTTCATACGAAGCATTCGAGTTAGAAAATAAGTCGTTTTACGATTTGGTAAACGTGTTACCTTTATAAGAAAACCTTGAAGTTTAAAGTAAAGTCGTTTTAAGTATTAACCAACTTATTGCCCTTAAGAGAAGCCTTTAAGTCTAAAAGGAGATCGTTTTATGAGTTAATTAACGTATTACGTTTATACGAAGCTTCTAAATTAGAAACGAAGTCGTTTTACGAATTCGTAAACGTATTTTACAAGTTAGTTTATACGTTAGCAAATTTAATTCGATTATGAAAAGCTTTTAAACCATTCACGAAATCGATTTATAAGATTAGTAAACTTGGCTTGTATCACGTTCATCGCTTGTGTTTGAAGGATTACAATGAGCGTTAAAAAGGGCAACTGAAGGTGATTATTTACGAAGCCTACCTTTCAAGTGCATGCTAGTAACTACCAAGTTTTGAATCGTAAGTTAGTACACTCACCATGTTTCTAAGAGGCCTTTCTTGTTATTCGCCTAAAGCTAAAGTCGTAAGGAAGTTATGTTTTCATGTTTTAAGTTCATAAAGCTTATATATGAATACGTATAAGTATGGTTGTCTACGAAGTATGTATGTATATTATGTTTTTGTGTTTTAAGTTCATAAAACCTATATATGAATACGTATAAGCATGTTTATCTACTAAGTATGTATGTATATGAATTTCATAAGTTCCTAAGACGTATATATGAACCAATATGAGTATGTATGTGAACGTATGGTTATGCTTATGTCTATGTGTACGTAAAGGAGCTACTCTAGAAACTTTAAGCTTAAGTCTGAGACCCAGGGATGGTGGCTTAGTTCCCGCTTGGTATCACATATGTTACGTTATGATAGATTCAGGGATGGTGGTTTGATTCCCGCCTGAAGTCTAAGTATGAAATTACGTCTCAGCATAGTATGATGTCTGTCCGGATAGGCGTATGTTGCCGCTCGAGTTTGGCCGACTCGGGATGGCAGTAACAAAGTACCTCTAAGAGTATAGTCTCCTCATTTACGTGATTATGTTACTATGTATGATTTTCGGTAAGTGAAACTTATGCGTAAAACCCCTTTTATGCTATGTTTCCGGGTTTGCGTAACTTTATTATGTTAAGTCAACGCATTATGGTTTCTTCTAAAGTTAAGCCTTTTGGTATGATTATTCCTTCACTCGGTTTATGGTTCGAATATGATGTATTATGTGAAAGCTCTTCAACTAAAATGAATTACGAAAGGCTTGCGTAAGTTAATATGTATTTTAAGTATGTTTTGGGAGAGAGGGTTTACTCACTGAGCGGTGGTTGCTCATCCCCATTACTTTTCCCCTTTTTCCCCAGATCTACAGGTATGTGACTGATGCGTGGAGTACAACAAGGATGGACTTGCTTGGTTTGATTGTGACGTATTTATGTAATATTGAATAAGTTGTAAGGTTATGTAATTATTTAACTTCTTGTAAAGTGTATGAAAAATAGAAAGCTCTGTATACTCCGGGCGTGTGGCCCGTAGAGTTGTGAACTCCGGCGTGTAGCCGTTGAGATGTTGGTGTTATATAATACCATTATGTATTGCAGGGTTATTATGTAAGGCTTTAAGCCTGGGAAATGGTCAGTTTTTAGGGGAAACTCTGGCCGTTTTCCCCCAGAAAAATTGAGAAAATTCTAGCATTCCTAACCCTGGGGTTATACCCAAGGCCCAATTAGGTTATAGTGGCTTAAGTTTTAAACTTTGAGTCTCTCTCTTATGTTATGTTTTAAATAAGTTTAAGCAAGTTGCCTTAACAGTCTTTCCCCAGGGGAAGGCTGTGGCGTGTAACACGACCCGCCTGAGGTCGGGGGTGTTACATAAGACCTTCGATCGCTTTCAAGCTCATTATTGCTCAAAACTTAACTCAAAATAATTAGTTAGCGTGTAACTCAAATTAGATTCATAATAAGAACTTCAGTTGTCATTCTATAACTCGTTTCAATTCCTTTTAAAATTCAAGAAGGGTGTATAAATAAACTAAAGGTTTAAAACATTCCCAAACTTGCTACTATTCAAAAACTTAGAGTACTTGGTTCGTTTATAAGGCAATTAGGGTTTCTTTTTATATTTTCAACATAAATGCTTCTTAAAATCATAATGGACTTACTAGCTCTTTAATCGAAACTTAATAGGGACTTAAGTAAGCAAATAGCATGCAAATAAGCTAAACTTCATAATTAGCACCTTATGGTGCTCTTCTTCGGCTCGTTTAAATCCTTTTAAACTTAAGGAGAAGCCGTATGCAAACCAAAGCCTTAAGCATGTTCAAATCCACTTTTGGTTCACTTTTAAATTTCCTAAACCTATCGACTATTCAGTTGAGTCACTAACTGAGTAGTTCGACAATTTAGGATTTCTTATAGGCTACAAACATTTTCATAAACTACCAGACAATTGGTAAGTACTTAGAAGCATTCGAAACCATGAAAACATGCATTTAACAATCTTTCTTAAACATGTCTGCATTTTAAAAACTATTCACTTAATGTCACTTAGCACATTGAGGGAAAAGGGGTTTACAAATAGCATATTCGTACACTTTATATCACCATTCATTAAGCCACACATGGCCTCATAATCTGCATGATTGCGGCAATTCATAACCCTATCTCCCTCCTCACACAGCATCGATCACAAGAGTCTCAAACCACTCAATAGTTTCACCTCAAACCATCCAACTACCAACCTCGATTCAATATTGACATGTACAAACCAATAATACATAGAACGATCATAAATAAGTATGACATTCATGCTTAATAGTTAACTTAGAATTTTAGCGTCTACTAAACTAATACAAATGGAGACTTCAAGCGACATTTACTTTCCAGTTCGCAAACCATTGATCATAGGCATAATATTTTGTTACAACTCCTATAAATAAACTGTCGACATACCCAAACTGATTTAGCCATGACCCTTTAAACATTATTCAGTTCATTCCATAATCATTTCAATCACTCGGCTAGCATCCTTAGGCTTCAAGCACAATTTAACTAATAAACTGATAAATTAATCATGCCATGACAACATCCTTTTGTTAAGCATTTCTCCAATCTGCCAGGTTATTAAAATTCGATGTCGATTCGATACACGACATTCCCGAAGTCAATACCATGTCCGAATTTCTCAACTTTGACTCCAATTTCACACAAATTGATTTCTAAACTTAGAATTAACATGCACCAACTAAATTTAGCTAAAATCATTGAAATTAATAGTAATTTAGGAGGAAAGGAACTCTCACCTTGATTCCAAGCTAGGGTTTCGTTTGAAAGCTTTAGGCTCGACTTTGGATACCCGAACACCTCCAATTTCCGACCTTGCCCAAAGGTCAAATGAGCAGCATGCGATTAACACCCAAATTTCCAAAATTCGAACCCTAAAACAAGCTAAATTTCGGTTATCCACTTGAGATTGAGTTGGGTGTTTGTAGATATGAATTTTCTCCCTAGTTTATAAGAAATTGAAGCAACCAAGGGTGGAATAGCACAGCCTTACTTGGGCACACGTTCGAGCTTCAATTTGGCGTCCTAAACCCTCCATAACCGCAACAAGGGGCTTCGAATTTCGACCCAATTTCGCTCACAATGCTTACCAAGTGGAAGGGGTGGCCGAATGGAGGATTTTTGTAGCAAAAAGTGGCAAAATTCTTTGGGTTTGGGAGCTTGGGTGGCCACGTTAATGGAGGAGGAGAGGAAGAAGAAGATGAAGCAGAGAGGAGAGAGGGAGGCCATCGGGGGGTGTTCACGGGCAGCCAAAAGAAAAAGGGGAAGGGGTGTGCGCACGAAATGACCAAAGTGCCCCTCCCTCTATTATTTTGTCTTGTCCCAAACTAATTTATATTTGACACAGCTAGTCTAATTCGTAACCCGAATTCTAAACCCAAATCGATAATATAATCCTTCACCAACTATTCATTCCTAAATCTATCTAGGTTCGATTAAATAACATCGAACTGCTTCTAAGGTTGATAGCCTAATCGCATTCGGATTCCTATTCATTGAATTTAGTACTCGTTAATAACCGTAAATAACATTTATTAAAAAAATCATCGAAAGATTTTCAAAACTAATAATAATATTAATAATAATAATCAGTGCAATAACATCCTTTTTAATAAAATTAACATTCACATAGGCATTTAGAAAATAATTTTCGTCCATATCGCTCATAAAATATGGTTTTTATAACGTAAAAAGGCGTGACGAACAGTTTAACAAAAAATAAGATACGCGGGCCTTACACCTCCCTTATAAATTTGGGGTCGAATTCGACCCAAATCACCCATAAACATCATCAAATTCGGGAGCTAGGGTTTACTTTTTAGCAAGCACAGGGGCTAGGGTTTCAGGTTCAATAGTTTGGGTGTGCGTTTGGGCGTGCAATTGCTGCTACTAGGGTTGAATTTAGGCTGATTCAAGTAAGTGTTCTTATTCGCTAACAATGTAACACCCCTCTAACCTCGAGAGGTGTTACACTGTCAGGATCTCCCAAGGGAGACCCCTAAGGCTATCGTGAGTAGAGACTTCTTTTAAGGATTCGACCTAACTTTAAGGTAGTTAGGAAATCCTAGAACAAAACTACAAGAGTTCTGCCTGTATTTGCAGCATTTATAAAGTTTGAATGCAAACTTAAGGGGTACCTGGTTACATTAAAACAAAATTCAAAGAAATTAGGAGTTTCCCCCATGAGTCACACACTCAGGGTTGAGGCTTACGCCATTATAAATGTTTGTTCAATCAATTTACTGCAACACCCATATTCTTTCATCAAGCTGAGTATATTGCTTTTTTACATTATAAAATCGTATTTTTAGCAACGATATGAGTTAAATTATTATCGATGTGCTTATGTGAATGATAATTTTATTAAAAAGAATGTTTTCATTTCTATTAACATTATTATTATTATTAGTTTCAAAAATCTTTTGATGATTTTTAGTAAGCGTTATTATAGGTTACTAGCAAGCACTAAATTGAGTGAGAACCCGAATACGATTAGGGTGTCAACCTTAAATATAGTTCAATATTTATTTAGTTGACCCTCAATATTTTTGGGAGTGAATAATCGATTGGAAAGATCATTTTAACGATTGGGCTTAGGATTCAGGATACGAATTAGACTAGCGGTGCCAAATACTAAACAGCTTGGAACAAAAATAAAAAGAAAAAGAGAGGGAGGGGCATATTAGTAAAATCACGGGTCCCTCTTTTCCCCTTCTTCTTCATGTGGCCCCCTCCCCACCTCGACATCTGTCTCTCTCCCCTCAGCATCTCATTCTTCCTTGTCCATCTCCACCATGAACGCGGCCAACAGCTCTATATTTAAGGGGAATTTCGCCACAATTAGCTTACAAATCCACCTCCTCTACTTTCCCCACAAACTAATAAACCTTGGGAGCGAAATCTAGGTAAAATCGAAAACGACCCAACATAGTTTCGGTTGAATTAGGCTGCGATTCGATCCCCTAGATGCGAGCCGAAGCTTGCCCGAGCAACCTATCTTCTAGTTGCTTTCAAACTGGGAGTAATCTGTGGCCCCAAGCACCCACCACGAGTTCAAGTCACTGAGTAACCATTTGGGTGAAATTAGGGTTCGAATTGCATTGGTTTAGGCATAGTATGGGGTCTATTCATGCATTGATGAGCAAGAGCCAGGGATTGGAGTCATTCGAGCCCCTAAAGTCGAGCCCAAAGGCCTTCGAACAAGTCTCTATCTTGGAATCGAGGTGGGTGTTTCTCACCTCCAAAGTATTAATAAATTTGAAAAGATTTTAGCCCTTAAATGATGCCACATGCTAGTTTAAGATTAGTAGATTAGATGAGAACATGATGACTGATTTTGCATGTTTCATTTCGACTGAGATTAGCATGGGTGGTGCATGTTTAATTGCTGTGAGAAACTGCTAGTACTGAACTGATCTCCATGCCTACGATTAGTTCTATTAATTCTTGCCTGAAAGTAACTTTGAAATAATCTAATGATGCTTCGAATCGATATAGATTAGTTTTGGTAACTAACGCTTGAAAACGGCTTCGAGTCAATGTACGTTAGTTTAGTTAATACATGCATGCAAGTAGCTTCGAAATAATATACGAATACTTCGAATCGATGCCCGTTAAGTTAACTGATTCATGCTTAAAAATGACTTCAAAATGAATTAACAATGCCTATATTCAATGCATGCCAATTGGGCTAGTTCGTATTTAAAAGTATCCTTGAAACGACCTAAGCACGCTTCAAATCGATGCATGTTAATTCAGTTAATTCGTGCTTGAAAGTAACTTCAAAAAGAACTAAGAATGCCTTAAATCGATGGTAGCTAAGTTAGTGAATCATGATTAAAAGTAGCCCTTAAAACAACCTAATACGCTTTAAATTGATGTATGTTGAATTAGTTGACCCAAGCTTGGAGATGTTCTCAAAACAACCTAAAAATGTCTTCAAACAATGTATGTTAAGCTGATTAGTCATGCTTTGGAAATGACATGAACTTGGCATGCTTACCCCCTATTCGCGAGTTATGAATGTAGGCTAGTTTCGTGCCTTGTGAGTTTATTTCAGTTCGTCAAGTATTTATTTCATGTTAATGCAACATATATATATATATATATATATATATATATATATATATATATATATATATATATATATATATGTATATATATATATATATATATATATATATATATATATATATATATATATATATATGTATATAGATATATATATATATATATATATATATATATATATATACATGCGTATATATGCTGTATCGAGCTATTGGATGGTTGCTACTTGCTCGGCAAGTTTATACGTAGCTATTTCATTTGACTTTTATGATAATATGTTATGGTTATGGAATTTAAAACTAAGTTGGTAGTCGGATGGCTTGAGGATGAACTAATGAGAGTTTTGAGGTTCTTTATAGTCGATGTTGTATGAGGAGGGAGCCTGGGTTGTGATTGACCGCAATCATGTGGATTACAAGGCCATGTGTGGCTTATTCTACTGAATAGATTCTGAAATGTTTGAAAGTGTTACGAGCAAACCCCTTTCCCTTTATGTCATCAAGTTTCTTGATGGGAGTGAGAGTGTGCTTGAAAAAGAAAGTTTTCATGGTTATAACTAATAAAAGCCATGATTGTTAGCAATCGATGACATATTTTAAATATATGTGTACAGTTTTGGGAGTGAACTCGCTTGAACGGGGGAATCCCAAAGGAATTTAAATAAAAAGAGAGTGCGTTATATGAAAAAAGGATTTCGCTGTAAGAAGCATCAAACTTATTAGCCGTTATGACCATACGCTTTAAATTGGCTAAGATATTGTGTATAGGGACAATAAGATAGGAGTGAACCTACTTGAATGTGCGAATCCCTAGCTTAGGAAGTAATCCCAGTAGTGGGAAGCCCTAGAGACCCTGACGAGGATTAAGGTCCAAAAGTTAGTTGTCATCCCGGGAGTAAGAGATTAGAGTAAGTGATAGTACCACTAGGGGTTGAGAATAGATCTCACCCAATTAGCACATTATGATGATCTTATGCCCAGAGTAATCTCCTAATAAGTAAGAAAAGCAGTCGGCATTTTGCCTTTTAAGCATTTCAGAAAGAAAGTTTTTAAGGGTCATTATGAGACCAATATGAAAGAGATTCTTTTAAGAATATGAGCCTCAAAGAGGCTAAAAAAAGACTCTTGTAAGCCTAAAGAGGCTAGGAAAAGAGTTTTTATGAACCGAAAGAGACTAAGTAAAGTGTTTTCAGAAAAAGAAAAAAAGGTTTTTGTGCATATCATGTAATTAAGAATCTAAGTGCAGTATGAATGAAATTTCAAGTACAGCATGGCCATATCCATGTGATGCATTGAGTATTCTTGCTTGCAAGGTGTCATGTGTGCCCATTTGAAGGGGTCTTACATGTTTAACAAAGCCATGTAATGTATTCATAGAATTGTAAACGTTTGTAAACACGTGTTCTAGTTCATGTAGTGTATTCGGTTTAGGAGTTGCTCTGTACGGCCATGTGTGCCAACCGTCTTATTAGTCAGTTGTCCTTTTAGTTGAAATCAGTTACGTTTTAGGATGTAAACCCTAGTACTCTGGTTGTGTGAACCGTTAAGCTATATGAACTATTTTGTTTGATGTACTCCGAGCGAGTTGCTCATTAAGTTATAAACTCTGGCGTGTAGCCGCTGAGCTTCTATTAAAATGTTTTAGGCTTCCGTTGATTTGCAGGGGTTTATTATAAGGCTTTTAACCTATAAACGGTCAGTTTTTAGGGAAAACTCTGTTCGTTTCACCCCAGAAGTTAAGTAGTAAGTAAGTAAATGCAATGCTCCTGGCCCTAAGGGCTGGGGGTGTTATATTGATGGTATCAGAGCATAGTTCTGCAACCATAGGCCGTGATTTAAGTCTTGCATTTCATATAGTTAGCTAGGAACACATTGTGGTAATGTGACACATGCCGTGCTTTGTGTGCCAGTTTTCTTTATAGGCTGGCCATTTACAACTTATGTGTGGCTCGCTTAGGTCGATTGGCAAAAAGGGGCAATTTATGTGATCGTGCAGGAGTTAAGTAGCTGTCCTACTTTGAGGTGATGTTTGAGTGCTCCATTGGTGCAATATATTCCTAACGTGCTAATTGATTTTATTGATTGACTTTTATGTGATCCGGTTAAGCCAATCGGATAAATGTGAGTCATGTGTTAGAATATGAACCCTATTCACGTGCGTGTTCTTGTGTAAGCCAAGTGACGATTCGAATGGTAAATGTGTTATTCGTGCACCCTGATAGGATAATCGATAGTTAAAACGTGATGTTTTAAACTCAAACAACTGAGAATGTTTAACTCGAAGCTCATTCTGGCCCCTTAAGTGCGATTTGCTCCTCGGGCCCAATAATAGAGTGAGCAGATGCACTCAATGGTTGCTAGGGAAAGAGCTAGAATCAGTTGAACCATCTTCCTATTAAAGATGAAGAGACTCAAAATAGATAAGCTATTTTCATCTTTGCAACTCAAGATTTTGAAATGTTGATGACATCCTGATTGTCAAGCTAAGTTTTACTTCAAACCGAAGGATTACCTTTCCGTTAATAATGATGAGGGAGTTTTGGTTCATAAGTATGTGTCCTTATGTGTGTTAGAATGTTGCTTATAAATGTGTACGTGCTAAGATGTGTACATCCATGGAGCCGTTCGTAATGAATTAGGAAAGGAATGATTGGAGATTAGTTGCTATTATTGATAATCCTATTAAATGGTACCTTCCATTTTTGAATTCTAAATCACCTAAGTATATTAGGGGCTAGTTTTGTATGCATACTTGGGAGACCAAATGCTAGTGGTAAAATCTTGGGAACATTCTGTAAATACGCCTGTTGTTTTCCTTCTTTTCCATTATTGCCAAAATAGTGCATTACTTGCTTTCCATTATATGAATTATCATTCGGGAATGGGACAACAATGTTGTGGATAGAATGAACCCTGATACACCTAGAAACTGCAACGGAGAAAGAACCTAATAGACTTTGGAATTATACATAATAGATGATCTTTACTAAGGTAAGTGACCTACAATAAGACTCCTATGGTCACCTGTAGGATAGGTGTACCTCATAAGGCCTTAACGAGTGCCTATAAGGCCATTGATGCCAACCATACTCAAACAAACCTAGCCGCTAGACACCAATCCTTCCTAAATTGGATGGGGTTTAGGGCATGCCGCTGACCATAGGCTGCAAAGGAGGATTGCACGCATATATACATGTCTAGGTGTTCTTTCTATGTGACAACCCATGGGTCCACATGTCTTAAAGATTTATTATGGTGCCATGTGCTGTGTGAGACCATAAGAGTACCTATAGATAGGATTGTTGTATGCGGCCATCGATGTGTTTGTGAACAAATGCCAAGAAAATGAGTTTCTATAATTGCTTGACTTGAATTTGATTAAACATGGGACCGTATTAGTTAGAGCGATTTGATTTATGCAGTTAGTTTTACAACATGACTCTTGGATCATCATTTACAGCCCTTCAATACTGTTTTCTTGTGTTATAGTTAGATTAGTTGAACCCTTGTATATAATACATGAGTAGATAACAATAAAACTACATTTACATGAATCACATCCATAGATATATGTATCTCATGTGTAAGAAAGTAGCATGGTAGAGCATTCAGGGTCATGTCATCATATATATGGACACCCAAGCCTATTATGCACGGTCATTAATGCACTATAGGAATTAGGTCATGACTAGTTATGTGTTTTATGTATAAGTTATTGCACTTCTTGGTGTTTACTTGACTTGGGTTTGGTTACGGCATGCGACCTAATTACTCAAACAATTTAACTCTTGCAATTCGTAGCAAGGTATGACCTCTAAGTCATCATTTACATCCTATGAATTCCTTAATTCCATGTTATAACTAAATAACTACAAACGCCATATTTGAAGCATGATGAGGTGACCCTAGAAACCTACATTCATATATTCTTACCCTTATTTAGTTGATCAGAGTAGCGCTGCGGAAGCATGTAGACCCATAAGCCACAGGCCCAGGACTTATCTAGGAGCATAACCATTTAGTTGTATGAATTTATGACTTAAGAGACAATCAGTCCGAAATGAGGACCTTAGGAAAAGCCTCCCCACCATCAAAGTCATCGACTTACATTCTTACATTAGCACCTTCTTCTCAAGTTGATCTTATCTACATGTTATGCTAGTTCATATAATTCATGGTTCTTAATCTTTAGTGCTCTGACGTTAACCCTACGTGATGCCAATGTGGTGTCGGGTGCTACTTCAAGTTCCTTCATTATCAATTTGGTGTAATTTGATGTCTTTGCTACCTTAGTGTGATGTGATAACTTTCCAATTAATGATTTAACCTTAGTTTAATTTAATATCTTTATGTTTTGAAATGAACCTAATTCAGCTAAACCCCCTTCATATGACCTTGACATGTCATGTCTAAGTTGCCATGAAGGAAATGCCTAAAGATTAGCTGGAAATGGTGTAAGAGGATAGGAATATCGGTCGCATATACTTTCGTTTTGTAAACTGCTTGCTATATGCATATTGGATGGTTTCATATTTTGCTTATGATTCCTAGGCTTGAGAATGCAAGCTTACTAATACTATGTGATGCTATTATGCTCGAGTGATGCAATGTGATGCTATGTGATGTTCTTATTATATTAATGTGTTATAGGAATCTCTGAGTTAACCATTTTGATCCCAAAAGTGACTTGAATTCACATTTTAGAATGAGACTACAAGTATATAATCTTGAGATGTCATTGTCTTAGTTGTCACACCTTTAGGTGCTCACTCATAGGTGCATATGCATAGAATTTTTGTTTCCTATGCAAACTGAGTCTAGATAAGTAAAGGTCTTTTTCCCTTTTAAAAGCAAGCTTAATATGGTTTTCCATGCCAATTCATTTGCCCCTCTTAGATGCGATTTGCCCTCGGCGCCTAAATAAAGTGAGTAGACGCTTGAAGAGGATTGGCGAGGAGGAGACTGGATACCATAAGCCTTTTTCTGGTTTGCAACTAATTATAGAAAAAGATTTTGCATTATAGTGCGAGTTATGTAGATTGTGTTATGTGTGTGCACATTTTAGGAACGACTAAACATAGTTTGAGAATTTCGAGGATGAAATTCTTTTAATGGTGGAAGAATGTAACACCCACATTCTTTATTTTTGGTCAAGCTGAGTGTATTGCCTTTTTATGTTATAAAATCGTATTCTTAGTAACGATATCAGTTAAATTATTATCGATGTGCATATGTGAGCGATAATTTTATTAAAAAGAATGTTTTCATTACTATTAATATTATTATTATTAGTTTTGAAAATCTTCAGATGATTTTTAGTAAGCATTAATATAGGTCATTAGCGAGTACCAAATCGAGTGAGAACCCGAATTTGATTAGGTTGTCAACCTTAAATATAGTTCAATATTTATTTAGTTGAACCTCAATATTTTTGGGAGTGAATAGTCAATGAAAGGTCATTTTAGCGATTGGGCTTAGGATTCGGGATACGAATTAGACTAACGGTACCAAATATTAAACAGCTTGGAACAAAAGTAAAAAGAAAGAGCGAGGGAGAGACATATTAGTAAAATCACGGGTCCCCCTTTTTCCCTTCTCCTTCACGCAGTCCCTTCCCCACCCCAACATCTCTCTCTCTCCCATCTCTCTCCCCCCGGCATCTCCTTCTTCCTCCTCTATCTCCACTATGAACGTAGCCAACATCTTCATATTCTGGTGGCATTTCGCCACAACTAGCTTACAAATCCACCCCATCTACTTTCCCCACAAACTAATAAACCTTGGGTGCGAAATCTGGGAAAAATTGGAAATTCCCTAGCATGGTTTTAGTTGAATTGGGCTGCGATTCAACCCCCTCAGACGTGAGCTGAAGCTTGGCCAAGCAACCTAGCTTCTAGTTGCTTCGAATCCTCTACAAGCTGGGAGTAATCCACGGCCCCAAACACCCACCATGAGTTCGAGTCAGTGAGTGAGCATTTGGGCGAAATTAGGGTTTAAATTGCACTGGTTTCGGCGTGGTATGGGGTCTGTTCGTGCGTTGATGAGCAAGAACCGAGGGATTGGAGTCGTTCGCCTAAAGTCGAGCCCAAAGCTCTTCAAATAAGTTTCTAGCTTGGAATCGAGGTGGGTGTTTCTCACCTCCTAAGTATTATTAAATTCGAAAAGATTTTAGCCCTTAAATGATGCTGCATGCTAGTTTAAGATTAGTAGATTAAATGAGAACATGATAACTAATTTTGTATGTTTCATTTCCACTGAGATTAGCATGGGTGGTGCATGTTTAGTTGCTGCAAGAAACTGCTAGTACTGAACTGATTTCTATGCCTATGATTGGTTCAGCTAATTCTCACCTGAAAACAACTTCAAAATAACCTAATGATGCTTCAACTGATATAGGTTAGTGTAGTTAACTAATGCTTGAAAATGGCTTCGAGTCAATATATGTTAGTTTAGCTAATACATGCATGTAAGTAGCTACGAAATAATATACGAATACTTTGAATCGATGCCCATTAAGTTAACCGATTCATGCTTGAAAACGACTTCGAAATGAATTAAGAATGCCTATATTCGATGCATGCTAATTGGGTTAGCTCGTATTCAAAAGCAGCATTGAAACGACCTAAGCACGCTTCAAATCGATGCATGTTAAGTCAATTAATTCACGCTTAAAAGTAACTTCGAAAAGAACTAAGAATGCTTTGAATCAATGCTGGCTAAGTTAGCGAATCATGTTTAAAAGTAGCCCTCGAAACACCCTAATGCACTTTAAACTGATGTATGTTGAATTAGGTCACCCATGCTTGGAGATGTTCTCGAAACAACCTAAAAATTTCATTAAATGATGTTTGTTAAGCTAATTAGTCACGCTTTAGAAATGACATGAACTTAGCATGCTTAACTCCTATTCACGAGCTATGAATGTAGGCTAGTTTCATGCCTTGTGAGTTTATTTCAGTTCGTTAAGTATTTATTTCAAGTTAATGTAATATATATATATACATGCTTATATATGCTATATCGAGCTGCTGGATGGATGCTGCTCGCTCGGTAAGTTTATACGTAGCTATTTCATTTGACTTTTATGGTAATATGCTATGGTTATAGAATTGAAAACCGAGTTGGTAGTCGAATGGCTTGAGGATGAACTAATGAGAGTTTTGAGGTTCTTTGTGGTTGATGTTGTGTGAGGAGGGAGCCTGGGTTGTGATTGACCGCAATCGTGTGGATTGCGAGGCCATGTGTGGCTTATTCTATTGAATTGATTATGAAGTGTTCGAATGTGTTACATGCAAACCCCCTTCCCTTTATGTCATCAAGTTTCTTATTGCGAGTGAGGGTGTGTTTGAAAAAGATAGTTTTCATGGTTATAACTAATAGTGGCCATGACTACTAGCAATCGATGACCTATTTTAAATATGCGTATACAGTTTTGGGAGTGAACTTGCTTTGATGGGGGAATCCCTAAGGAATTTAAATAAAAAGAAAGTGTGCTGTATGAAAAAGGATTTTGCTGTGAGAAGCAGCAAACTTATTAGCCGTTATGGCCATACGCTTTAAATTGGCTAAGCTATTGTGCATAGGGACAATAAGATGGGAACGAACCTACTTGAACAGGGGCTATAGCCGAGGGAGTAATCCTAGTAGTGGGAAGCCCTATAGATCCTGACGAGGGTTAAGGTTCAAAAGTTAGTTGCCATCCCGGGAGTAAGAGCATAGCGTGAGCGATAGTATCACTAGAGGTTGAGAATAGATCTCACCCAATCAGCACATTATGATAATCTTACGCTCAGTGTAATTTCCTAGTATGTAAGAAAAGCAGTCGACATTTCGCCTTTTAAGTATTTCAGAAAGAAAGTTTTTAAGGGTCATCATGAGACCAATATGAAAGAGATTCTTTCAAGAATATGAGCCTCAAAGAAGCTAAGAAAAGAGCTTTATAAGCCTAAAGAGGTTAAGAAAAGAGTTTTTATGAGCCTAAAGAGGCTAAATAAAGTGTTTTCAGAAAAAGAAAGAAAGATTTTTGTGCATATCATGTGATTAAGAATCAAAGTGCAGTACGAATGAAATTTAAAGTACAACATGGCCATATCCGTGTGATGCATCGAGTATATGAGTTGAATGTGCATGTTTGGCTAAAGAAAGCTCCTTGCATCATCTTTATTTCATGTGTTTAAGCATCTCGTATGAGTGAATTAGATAGACAAAGCATAAATCACAAATTATATCACATAACCTATGAAAGAAAAGTTCTGTGCTTAGCCTCGTTGCTTGCTTATGTGTTTGACTGCTTGTTAGTAAGGGAATTTAGACATTCAGGGGCCTAGAAATGGGTTTGCGTGGTTAGAATAAGGTTTTAGATGGTGATCCTTCCTTGTGGACTATGATTGCCTAATATGATTGTAAAGTATAAAAACGTAATATGTGACTATTAAAGATATTATTGCCTGTAACGGTTTTGGTTTTAAGGAATCGAGGAATACTCACTAAGCATGTGGTTGCTCATCCCATTATTCTTTCCCCTTTTTCCCTAGATTTGTATTATGGCAAGTAGAAGCCAAGTTACTTATGCCAAGATGGATTCTATTCTTGCTTGCAAGGTTTCATGTGCGCCCATTTGAAGGGATCTTACGTGTTTAACGAAGCTATGTAATGTATTCCTAGAATTGTAAATGTTTGTAAATCAGTATTCTAGTTCATGTAGTGTATTCGGTTTAGGAGTCGCTCTGTACGGCTATGTGTGCTAGCCATTTTATTAGTCAGCTGTCCTTTTAGTTGAAATCTATTAAATTTTGGGATGTGAACCACAGTACTTCGATTGTGTGAACCGTTGAGTTGTATCTTTCACTTCTCCTATATTACTGAAGTATTTTGTTTGATGTACTCCGAGTGAGTTGCTCGTTGAGTTATGAACTCCGGCGTATAGCTGTTGAGCTTCTTTTAAAATGTTTTAGGCTTTTATTGATTTGCAGGGGTTTATTGTAATGCTTTTAGCCTGGAAACAGTCAGTTTTTAGGAAAAACTTCGTCCGTTTCACCCCAAAAGTGAAGTAATAAGTAAGTCAACATAACGCTCCTAGCCTTAGGGGTTGGGGATGTTATATTTACATAGATCAAAACACAGCCCAAAGCCAACTACATGCTTACTTCGTATATTTCTTTAACCAAAATAAGAAAACAGATAGCTTCACAAAATACAGCTTCACAAAAGGTACTTTCAGGTAATGACTGGCAATCCTATGGAATGCTAATTGGGGTGGTGACATGGGTGAATCCAGGTTTACCTCAGGATATGTGTTCACCCCAGGTAGGGGAGCCACATCTTGGTGCAGTAAGAAATAGAGTATGTTGCTTGCTGTCTTGCCACTCAAGAGGCAACATGGTTGAGGCGTTTTCCCCTAGATCTCAATCTCACTCCTAGAGTTGATGATCCTATAGAGATGATGTGCGACAATACCACTGCTATCCAGTTTGCTAAGGATCCAAAATTCCACAAGAAGGCTAAGTATGTTAGCAGGCGTTATCGTTTTATTTGAAACGCCATAAAAGAGAAAGAGGTTGCCATTAAGTATATATATCTACAAGCAGGACGATAGCAGATCCTCTAACTAAGCCTACTCATAGAGACGCTTTTAAAGCTCATGTAGTGAGCTTAGGTCAACGTAAGACTTGGTTTTGGATGTATCTAAGTGTATGATGGATATGTTTATCCTTGTACTGAGTATTTATAAAATAAAGAATGATGTTTCTTCTCACGTGTTCATAAAAATATATAAGTACATTATCAGGCACGTTATAATGTCACCAGGCTTCTGATTGGCCTAGTCACACAAGCAATCATCCTGACACTTGAGTAGTAGGTACGATGGCACTAAATCGTATTGCCACTAGGTGTGTAATATTGGTTACTTATACTAGGTGTGTATGAATGAAAGAACACAGTCACCTCAGTAAGACTAAGATGAGACTCAAGAGAGTCGAATATAAAATAAGTTTTCATATCAAAGCCTTATAGCCGAATCTTAAGTGTTAAGGTTAACATTAGGTATGTTGATCTAGTAGCTTAGGTTGGTGTAATGTCCCCTAATTAAGCATGTTTCACTATTTGCAATTATTATTCTGATTCCCTCAATTACAACTGATAAACCCATTGCCCAGGGCGTTACTGCTATCCCAACAGGACAAGGCTTACTACAAGTGTACTAGAGTTAACATAGTTAGGTATAACTTCAACCATATATATTTACTCATTAACCAACATAAGGTTTATACACTATAGTAAAGCAATTTACCATAAAGCTTACACCTCCATACACTGAGGACTACAAAATACGGGCCAAAATATACATGGTCTATATCACTATTGACTCATCCAAGTTTCCCTTGCTTGATTATTCTTTTCGATTGACTCACTAGCATGCTCTTCAGCTGACTTGCTAGCATGAGGGCAATTCACTAAGTGTTTGTCTAAAACTAAATTTGAAAGAATTTTGAACTATGAGCCAAAGCTTAGTGCACACATTCCTGTATTGTTAAATGATCACTGCATAAATTGGTTGGGCACCTGCTTTGCAATTCATTTTAAGTTAAAATAGTGAATGAGATGAATGTAAACTGCATTGCTAGTTATTATCTGATAGTGAATACCTTGATACTGTTATGATCTATGGATAGGTGTGTACCTTCCAAGCTAATCGAGGGACTTGTCTTGAAGATGCGTGGGTAACTAAAGGGCAATGCCTTATAACTGATAACTAATGGGATCACTAATTATGTGACAAATCACTGTGTAAACATATTCATTGATGTACTTACCAAAACATGATAACTTTGATAAATACGTGCTAATTTATAAAGATATAGGTAATGAACGTACCTGAAGTCTTTAAAATGTAATCTCACTTAATAATACTTATGCACAATGGAAAACAATAGACTAGGCCTCGTTTCTGCTTAAGAAATGTAGTTATAGGAAAATGTAGTTAGTAAACAACTTTCGGTCCCTTAATTTGTAACTTTATAGAAATTGATTAATAAAGGGGTATCCACAATTCAAACAATTCAATATAAGGTAAGTTATACTAAAGTGATTTTGAAAAATAAATAAGTTAGAGTCATTGAACTCGAAGTAAAACAAATTGAAGCAAAATAGACCAAAATAAAATACTTAAGGTGATAACGAAAGGACTTTAATATATATAAATGGAAATAGGTTTTGGATGTTTCTAAAATGAATAATAAAAGGTTTAATGCTCAGAGGAGTGTTGTGAGGTTCATGAAAGCTCATACAACCCTAGTTTGGCACGCTAAACACCGATCTTAAGTAATTACTCTTTCCACTTCTCAAATTTCATTCTCATGCCTATGTGACTCGATTTTCCAACCCATGTGAGCTTCTATACAAAATCAAAGTTATTGAACTCACCAAACTTTGTAATTTTTTTGCAATATCCATAATTACATAGAAACTGCTAATAATATTTCCAAATGTCATATTTCTTTCTTCCATCATATTACCGTTTGATGGTCTACTTTAGAAAATCCATATATTTTAGCCCTGACCTCCAATTACGTTATAAAACCCCAACATGAAAAGTTTAAAAAGCCCCCCAAAACATTCATTCATAGTATAAAACATAATTACCACAACAAGGTTCTTAAAATTGGGTTAGAACGTAACTGTGCACAACTTGGATTTATCCTGTACAGTCTTGGTAAAATAACCATAAGGTTTTCCCCAAAACTCAGAATGAAGCGATGCAAAAGGCATTTGAAAGATAACCCACCGATCTATCTACCCACCAAAAATCATAATTTTTGGATAGGCTGATCATTACTAGTTTATTAGCAAAGTGGCCCCTGTTTTCTGCCAGCTCATAGCCACACTACTTTTGCTTTCTCATTTTTTTCCACAGAAATCCCCATCTAAAATCATTCCTTAAAATCATTTAACAAAGCCTTGTTCTTTTTTATCACCTTAAATGGCAATATTACTCAAAATTAGTACATGATCATATTTATAGATCTTGTAATCATTCTTTCCATAAAAACACTTAAAAAGCTTCCATAACCTTACTTATTTGTATTAATAATTCAAAACAAGCTCTTTTGGCCACTTATGGAATTTTCCACAATCCAATAATTTTGACAAAACTCACATAACATCATCCTTTTAAGTCAATAACACATCCAACCTTTAAATTACGTCTAATTCACTCTAAGTAATATACTTGATTCCAAAAATCAAGTTAAACCATGTATAATCATGAAACTCTAGGTCATGCCACATTCAAGTTTTCATCCAAATCACCATAAATGAGTAAACGGAGATCACCAACCATCTTTAAACTTATTCTTAATGCTAGATCACAACAATTAAATAGACAAACATAAATCCAAACTCTCTTGATTCATACATGTTTGATCAAGCTCAAGCTCAATTCCACCATCTCCAACATCCCCCCCCAAAAAAAAATTTGCATAATAACATTTATTTTGATCACAAGAGCATGAATCTTAACTAAAACAATCATAAAAACCAAAAATACAATAAGATCAAAATAGGATTTTACCTCACTTTATGCTGGGATTAAAAGAGGAAGGGGTAGTAGGAGGTGGTGTTTGATGTTGGAGGAGGTGTGGGTGGTGGCAGCAAGGTAGGTCGGCTGGTGGCTGGAGTGGTGGCAAGAGGGCTGAAAATAGCAGCAACTTCAACAAGGGGGCTACCATGGCGGTGTGGAGGAGAGAGGAAGAAGAAGACTAGGATTTTTGCTTGGTGGAAAATAATGGTTTGTTATTATCTTGATGGTTGGCTAATATTTATGCACTCAAAAAGTGGCTTTTTACTAATGATAATTAGGTATAATAATGGTAATCAAATTAATTTAATTACACCAAAATTTTCGGGCCATAATTTGAACCCAAAATGAATCGGGCCGCAAATCGAGTCCATGAATTGGGCTAAACATAATGAATCTGGGCCCAAAATTTTTGCATGGTTAAAAATTAAAATTTTATGACATTATGGAAAATAATTTATCACCTATTCACATTTACCGGGGCCTAATATCGATCCGCCCGAAATTGTTACAGTAAATGAAACTCTAATTGTAAAGTGTGGCCCAAAATAAATTCTCCCAACCGGGATGATTTAATGAGATAAATAAATGTGCAAAATTAATAACATAGATTAATTAAATAAATAAATATGATTTATGGTTGGGTTATTACAACCTTCCCCCCTTAAAGAGTTTCATCCTCGAAACTTATGAGCTTTGACAAAACATGCAAGTTCATCTCAAATAGATGTTTGTACTTAGCTTGCATCTCATCCTCGATTCCCCAAGAGGCTTCTGAGGAGGTATGATTTGCCCTATATACTTTGACTAAAGGAATATGCTTGATTCTTAGCTACTTAATCCTACAATCTAGTGTCTGGACTTGGTGCTCTTCAAACACTAGACCCTCATTGACAGCAATGGGATTGGTTAAGAGAGCGTGGTCAGGATCTGAAATGTACAGCCCGTGTTGCGACATAAGGAGCACGTTGTACACATGTTTGAGTTATAAGCAGATCTAGTCGACAAGCTATGAGATTCAGTCTTTCAATAAACTTATATGGTCCAATAGATCTTGGCCTCAATTTGGTCCAATAGATCTTGGCCTCAATTTGGCTCCCAGTTTAACCTCCTTATACCCTTAGTTGGCGAAACTTTCTGAAAAACCTTATCATCTACCTAAAACTCCAGGAATCTCCTTCTTTTATCAGCATAGCTTTTCTGTCAGTTCTAATAGTCCGTTTTCAAGAGTTTTTAGATGTATGTCACCTTATTGAATGTTAAAGAAAATCTTCATGACCTAAAAAATGATTTTGTCATCAATATCTACAACATCATTCTCAAATCAGTAATATGCTTATTTCTGTCTTTGGAGTAAATCAAGATATTCTCTATGAAAACCACCTCGAACTTGCCCAAATAGGGTCCGAAAACTCTAATCATAAGATCCATAAAGGATGCATTGGTTAAGCCAAAAGGCATCACAGTGAATTCATAGTGACCAAACTTGGTCCTAAGTGCAATTTGGGAACGTCTTCAGGTAAAATCTTAAGTTAATGGTATCCTGATCTCAAATAATTCTTAGAAAAGACTCTTGCTCCTCATAGTTGAGCAAATAAACCATCTATTCGAGGTAATGGGTAATTGTTCTTGATGGTGATCTTGTTCAGCTCCTTGTAACTGATACATCTCCTCAAGGCTCCTTCTTTCTTCTTCACAAATAGAACTGGGGCACCCCTTGGTGACATACTTGGTCCGGTGAATCCCTTCTTTAATAGCTCATCCAACCGAATCTTCAGTTTTCTAAGCTCTGTTGGGGTTATATGATATGAGGGTTTAGAGATGCATTAGGCATCAGGGATTAATTCAATTTCAAAATCAATTTCTTTTTGCTTGGCAGTCCCAGTAACACTTTAGGAAAAGAACTCTAAATTCACAAACTACTGGGATATCCTCTACTTCTTCTTCATGTTGTTGAGTGTTAATAGCATAGCACCAATACCCAATATATCCTTGACATAAAAGCTCATTTAATTTCACAATAGAATTTAAAGGACAAGGTATTTCCTCTCTTTGCCCATAAAACATATTTCCCTCCCTTGTTCATCCCTTGAAACAGCCTTAAAGTCCTCATAATCTATCTTGACCCCATAAGTACATAACTAGCTTATTTCCAGAATGATATAAAGGTCTGATGAGTTAAATTGAATTAAAACTCCAAGGAATACTATCCCATCAATAGTAATTGGAACAAGTTTATAAGAGATAGGACACTAAACTCTAGAGTCATGGGTAACTTGATTCTATAATTGGTTTCTATCTCCTTATTTTCAAGGTTCAATTGCATCGCATATCAAGTGGATGTAGATGAATGAGTGGTGACTAAATCAATTAATACACAAAATAGCTTTGAAATTAATAAGAGAGTTCTAATAACTACCGCACCAGAGGTGGCAGCTTCCTTCTTGGTCAACATATATGCTCTATAGCTGAGGGCGTTGAAGATAGGAGCCCTTGTCTAGCCTTCAGTGTTCTAGGACAAGTAATAATGAGCTGTTCCAGGCTATCACACTACATGTATTTATTTGTTCCCACTCGACATTCAGGAGTGGTATGGTTAGTTCCTCCACATTTCCCACAGGGCTCTGTTAAGCCTATAGGATGACTCTTGGGAAGAGTGGGAGCAGATTTCTTCTGGTTTACACTATCGCTTGGAGCTCCCTGTTCGGCCTACTTCCTCTTCTGATTAATCGGGTTCAAGGCCCTCAATTCAGCCTTCACTCATTCCACTTCAGCTGCTCGCTCATATAACTCTTGATAGGTAAGGATTGGTTGACCAGCTAGTTGGTTGTGAATATAGAAAGCTAATCCCTCTTTAAATCTCCTCATCTTCACTCTTTTAGATGACACAAAGTCTTGAACAAACCTAGATAGTTCTGTAAATTTGCAAGCGTGCTGCATCATAGTCATACTATCACTCATCTTTAGTTCCATAAATTGCTTTTCCTTCTACCGTTGCACCATAATTGGGTAGAATTTGGCTCTCAGTTCTTCTAGAAATCTATTCCAAGTGTGGTCAGGCCCTAAGAGCCTATCTTTAATAGTGTTCCACTAAATATCGTCTTCGACAGTTAGATAAAACATCCGAATGTTTATTATTATTTTTTTTATGCTTTAGAACTTCCACTATTGTGAAAATCTTTTCTATCCCTTTAATCCATGCTTCTAGCTCCCACTAGGTCATACTTTTTATTATATACTTTTGGGTTACATCGCCCACTCTATCTACTAATTTATTGACTTTATGAGGGATTTCAGAAGGTGCTGGGGCTATTCATTTCATAAGCTCAGAAACCAAGGTCTGTTAATTGTTAGAGTTCCTATACTGCTAACCAACTCAGGTAGAATTGAGGGTACTCCACTAGCGGTTATTGGCACATTACACAAAACTTGGTCACCTGTCCCCTGACCATGATCTAAATTTTCTTCTATGCGGGTTTCTGCATTGTTTTACAACTATTCTAATATTATGATTATCCATTCAACTGAGTAATTCAATCAACTGACTATAACCAACATATAAGATACATATACTGATCGAAACTAACTACTAATACTACAAACGCACAGGTAGCCGTAGTATAGATAAAGATATCGTTCCTTAGGGGCTAACATAACTTACTGAGTCTTGTCCGCCAGAATATGCTAAGTAAAATTCTAAATCAAAGGATTCAATATAACAAGTTCTAATTCACTATTCTGAATCAATCAAAGAGAAAATATGTCTAGGAATTCTCGCAGTTATAAAAGAGTATTGGATCAAAACGAATAACATGTGCTTTTGTCTAATCGGTTAATTTGAAGGAATTGTAATCTATCCAGAAATTTAATCAATTCTTCAATCAAATTTGCCTAAACTAAGCAAAAGTCGTTCTTTCAAACTAATTTGCCTTAATTCAAGTTAAATATATTCAATTATTCGCTAGTACTCCTAACATACAAATCTCTCTTTCGAGACGACTCAATGCTACGTTTAATCAAGCAGTCCAATAACTAAATGCCACCTTTAAGTTTTTCATTCGTTTGTTTCAAGTAAGCAAGCAAAATTTGGCCAAAACTCCACTCACAACATATCAAACATTTGATAAATGAAATCAAACTAATCATAAAAATAAGCACAATTCTTTAGATTAAAACATGATCCAACAACACATACAAAAACTACTAAATCCTTAGGCAAAAGAAAACTCCTCAGACATGATCAAGAAATAAACTAACCAATAATTCGGCGAAATCTGAGAGAAAGGCTTAATTGAGATGGCCTTCAACCAAGGACTTCAAACCACCTCAAAAACCAAACACATGCACTCAAGATTTCTCACCAAAACTAAAATTCAAACTAGAAAATAACAAAATTTAAGAAAGAAAGAAAACTAAACTAAACTCTAATCTAATGCTTTTGTGTGCAAGGAATGCTCAAAGGGATTGCCTTCTGTTGTTGCAGAACGAGGCTATTCATAGGAGAGCTCGCTTGATCTCAGCCACCCAACTAAAGGAAGACGAAGAGGCAGCAGTTACAGGCTTACCACGGTCCGTGAGGCGCAGCACGGTCCGACCGTGATTTGGGCTGGAACCAGATTTCTACTCTTTTGTTGCTCTATGGGCGTAGCAACTCATGGGTGTCTGTGGGAGAGGTCAAAATACATCTATTATGGTCAAATGTTGGGTAAAAAGGCTAAAAATCTTTCAAATCACTTCAAACAACTATACCCAAGCATAAATCGAGAGTAGGAGTGTAAATAATAACAATAAGCACATAATTCTCCTAAAAATTGGCACAAAATAGCCTTAAAATGATGTATATATTAAGCAGTTATCAAACTCTCCTATACTTAAACTGTTGCTTGTCCTCAAGCAATATGCTCTAAAAAAAACTAAAAATTTACACAACCTCCTCAGGATAGACATAGGTAACATTTAAATGGCAAAGCTGATCCCAAGGTAGCCCAAAAAAATGCAAAAATCATTAATAAATAGATTAAGGAATGAAATTTTCAAAAACCTTTTCATAGACCACAATGTCAAACTTAAATCAATCTTCCCCCAAATCATCAAATATAGTCATTCCAGCAAATAAAACAAGTAAGGCTAGCAAGGCAAGTAGAACCTCACTGTAGGTATGTGACCTTCATTACGCATGTGTTTAATAATAATGAAGTTTCTCTCAATTCTCATTCCTTAGACTACATAAGCTTGACAAGATTCTCAAATTCCCCATCTCTAAAATGCAGACACACTAGACAATCATGAGGACATTCATAGGGATGTAATGGGGTTATAGGTAAAGGTAAGAGGGGAACAAATGTTTTGGAAACGAGAAGCTAGAAGCTATAGACTAAGAGCTAAACAAATCCAATGCATCATACTGCATCCTTCTTCAACCGTATCAATTCATCAACAAGATAAATCCCAAATTGAAGAGAAAGAGTCAAAAATCACAAATAACTTATAATCCCAACAAGGCTAACACTGTCTTTGGATTCTTTTTTTCCTCTTTTGTTTGTTTTTTTTTTTTTTCTATTGCTTCACTTTTTTTTTCATTTTATTTTTTTTCTTTTCTTTTTTTTCAAAAAGGATAGCCAAGAGGAGATCCATAATGAACTCTAAATTTCAACTCTTCTCCAAACTTTGTATTATAAAAAAAAGGATTTATCAAGATCTCACATCCCTGCACCAAACAACCAAAATTCACTAAAAGATAACAATCCACCTTACTAACACCCTATGATATATAAGAATGAAGCACTCCTCTAGTCTTGGTTTAAAGGTAAGATAAGTATTTGGCCATGGGCTGTACTAGGAGGTTTAAATCAAGAAAACGGATATAGGCTCAAGGGGGCTAGCAAGGGATACAATACACAACAAAGTTAGCTATTGGGTCATGGGTTTTAACGAATCAAAGAACAATTGCCTCAATCATATTGTCTAATGCACATGCAAAATGTGATATTTAATGAGAATCAAAGCAAGTTCTGGAGAAATGACGTCAAGGAAGAGTCATACATGAAAGAAAATATGAGACTAAAAATGATGAATAGCCTCTAAAAGCTCCAAATCTCGCGAGATATCTACAAAGGTCAAAACTAGCTCACTCGTAAACACATCCCAAAAATCATGTAAAGACTCATGGATAAATCAACTCGCATTCAACATATGGTCAAAACATGGAGATCATTTCGTAAACTCATATGCAAACATTCTATGCACAATTTGGGCGAATGAAAGGATCAAATTAAACCATAGAAATGTACCAAATCTATAAAGATCATTATTAGAGGATATTTTTATTCATTATACTATATATTTTTTCATTATTTTTATGCATGCTCCTATAAACAATGCAAACTAAAAATGTACAGAAACTAATAAAATAAAGAAACTAAAATGTAACCTAGAATAAAAAGGAAACTAAATGCACTACTAAACAAAACTAAATACTAAAATCAAAAACCACAAAAACTACTACTAAAAACATATAAGCACAATAACACCAAAACAAAAATAGGCATCAAGCACCAAATATAATGACTAACTCCCCCATGCTTGAATCACACATTGCCCTCAATGTGGACACAAAATAGAAAAAGGGAAGGGGAGAAGCACAGAGCATTCGGAAAGGAAATATTAGGTCTGGGAAGCAAGCAACCCACGAAGCTCATCATGGTGCTCTTGGACAAAGTCCTTAAGAGCGGCAGTCTCAGAGGCAATAAATGCTCGGAGGAAAACTCGCTCCTCTTATATGGACCTAAGTGTACCTTGAATATAGGAATAGTCAGGAGGGGGTGGGTGAGAGGAAGAATTAGGCTCGGCTTGACCAGGGGTGATGGGGTACGGGTCCTCAGCACCAGGTACCTAATAAAGGTTACCTAGGTGAAGAAGGGTGGTGTGATCAACATTGGGAAGCAGCAAAAGCCGGTCCCCAGGGTAAATCCAACATAAACGGCTAGCCTCAACTTCACAAAAGTTCATAATTTCAAAAGCAGCTTGATCAAGCCGCTCTCGGAAACTCTATCCTTAGGATTGGGCTCAACTCCCAAAAATCTAGCAATAGTAATTACAATTCCACCGATGACTATTCTACCTTTAGTGCTAACAGAAACACTATGTCATTGTCTAGCTAAAAATGAACCTAGGTCAAGCTGATCACCATCAAGCATACAGGATAAAAAGTACCACTCAAAAAGTCTCGGGACATTCAGACTATCCTCTCGAGCAAACAAAGAACAAGCCAAGATACGCTGAGCTACTCTAATGTAGGAGTTCCTAATATGTGTGCATTTGGATGAACTGGTGCTGTACCTAACACTCCCCAAAAGTTCACCCCCAAAATACATTTGGGTTGAATTCGCAGTGGACTTGGCAGTGCGATAAATCCATGCTAGGTAGAAAATCGAAAATACTGTTGAAGGTACCTAAGTTTAGTTCATATAATTGTCTCTGTAAATAAAACAATATATATCTGGCTTGACATTGAGGCTCTTTAGTGACGTCGACATGGAGTGTACTAAGAAATGCTATTGTCAGATCCCCATATGTATGCTCTTTGAGTTCTAGAAAGTGTCCCATACTATCTCTTGCAAACAACCATGTAATATCATCCAACATTCCCAATCGGGCTAATAAATTCTCACCATAATATCTAGTTGCTACAACTATAAGTTCATTCAAACAATTGTACCTAGCAACATGATCGGGATGCGTTAAACCAAGGGGGTGAGGAATGTTACCTCTAGCACACATGATTCAGGATGCCCTTTGAGGTTGAAGTGGTGCTTGACATGATGAACCAACATCCTTGGTACTCCTTTATCTCTTGGTTGATGCCATGGTTGCAAATTCTAACAAAAAACAAAACTAAAACCAAAAATAAGAACTAAAACCTAGATAATTGAAGAAATTAAGTAAAAACATGAAGAATAAGAGAGAGAAAAGGATGGGCGTGGTGGATAAGTAAAGGTGAGATGAATTTAAAGAAGAAGAAGAAGAAAAAGGGGGAATTTATAAAGAAAGATGAAAGATTGAGTGCGACCGACACTGCCGCAAGCACATGGGTGTTCGTCGTATAGATAAAAGATATCATTCCTCATGGACTAAAGTAATCTATCGAGTCGAGTCTTATAAGAATATGCTAAGCAAAACTCAATTTTAAATAGATTCGATTAACTACTATAAATAAACTTGTCTAAATCAATAAGAGAAAAACATCTAGGAATTTTTGCAGTTATGGAAGAGAATTGGATCAAGATGAATAAACATTTGCTATTCTCTAATTGGTTAATTCCGAGGAATTACAATCTTGTCAAGAAACTTGATCTATTCTTTCGAAATCAATCAAATTTGCCTAAACTAAGCAAACGTCGCTCTTTCAAACTAATTTGACTTAATCCAAGTTTAATATATTCGATTACTTACTAGCCCTCCTAACATATAAATCTCTCTTTCGAGATGAAGTTATGCTAAGTCCATTCAAGCAGTCCAACAATCAAATGTCGCCTTTCGAATGTTCACCCAATTGTTTCAAGTGCGCAAGTAAATTTTGGCCAAAAATTAACTCACAATATATCAAACACTTGATAGAATGGAATCAAACCAATCATGAAAATAAGCAAAATTCCTTAAAAATCAAAAATGATCCAATAATAATTCCAAGAACTACTAAATTCCTAGATTAAGAAAACTACTCAGACATGATAAAAGATAAACTAACCAAAAAGATCGGCAAAATCTTGGGTGGAAGGGACTCAACTGAGATGGCCTTCACCAAGGGCTTCAGAACCGCCTCAGGATCAAAGCTCTTACACTCAAAACTCACTTAAAACTAAACAAAGAACAAAATTTGAGAGAAAATAAACTAAACTAATCTAGGCTAACACTACTTGCTTGCTTTGGATTGTCTTCGAGTTCTCTTCCTTCGCTGCAGAATGTCTCTATTTATAGAAAACTTCGATTGATCTCAGCCACACAATCGAGGGAAAACGAAGAGGCAAAAGTTATAAGCATACCACAGTCAATGGGGTTCAGCACAGTTGACTGTGGTCTGCGCTGGATCCGGATTGTTTGCTCTTTCTTTGCTTTACGGTCATGGCATAACATCAATGACCATGGGGGAGGTCCAAATACAATCATTGAAAGGCAAATGCTGGGTAAAAAGACTAAAAATCCTACAAAATACATAAAATAGCTACACCCAAGCACAATCGAGAATAGGAGAGTAAATATCATTATTAAGCACAAAATTCTCCTAAAAACGAGGCAAAATAGCCATAAAAAGATGTACATATAACGCACTTATTAGAGTGAAAGGGGATGATTTTGTGTGAAAAGGATTGAAAATGGTGAAGAAATGAGGAAGATTGAAGGTGCAAGGTATGGAGAGTTTAGAGGGAGAAAATGGAGGTAAAGAGAGAGTATGTCGAGAGGTTGGAGAAGAAGTGAGGGAGAGGAAAGGGCACCACGGTCAAAAACCTAGACCGCGGGCCATAGCAGCACCACAGTCTGTGGCCTTCACCATGGGCCAACCATGGTGTCTGCTGGTCCTCGTTTTTTTAATTTTCTGGGTTGGCACCCCGCAGCCATATTTCTAAGGGCACTAATCGTAGTGCCAACATTTTATTCATATTTTTTTATCTTTTCATGTTTTCTTTTTTCTCCTTTTTTTTCTTCTTCTCTCAAATCACAAATTACAAAAATTGTAAAAATAAAAACACAAGGAAAGAAAAAGGGAAAGGAAAAAGGACTTGGGTTGCCTCTTAAGAAGTGCTCTTTTAAGGTTAAGAGCTTGACCCTTGTTCTATGCTTGGTCCGGATCAGATAGTATATGGACATTTGCTTTGTCCCGGACCACAAAATCAAATTTCTTCAAAAAACATTCTGACTGCAGGTCCTTTGTCTTCAAAACTTGGTGCCATGATGCATCCTCTGCATACAAAACAAATCGCTCTTATGGCCCATCAAACAGGCTACCGTCAACTTGCTCAACTCCTACATCAAAATCTGCATCAAAACCTTCGATTGGGGGCATAGGGAGAATAATTTCTGCAAACCTGCAATAATCACTCATGGAAGACT
Source organism: Carnegiea gigantea (assembly GCA_029747015.1). NCBI lineage: Eukaryota > Viridiplantae > Streptophyta > Magnoliopsida > Caryophyllales > Cactaceae > Carnegiea > Carnegiea gigantea. The sequence continues at coordinate 42,166 of JAKOGI010002903.1, forward strand.
CATTAGGAATAGGTGCCTCAACCTCGGGCCTGTTAGGTGACATAGGAGCAGCAAACTCTACCTTAGCATACCCTTGTTCGCGGTCCTCATAAGAAATCCAGTCAGAATCAGGAGGATCTTTACAATTTAAGACATCCTCCATATCAATCTCAGGGGAAGGGGCTAATGCATCCAACATAGAAGAATGAGGAGAAACCAGATCCTCTTTTCTATGACTAAACATAGCAAAGTGCCCTTCTACCTCAAAAGGTACACGACCCTCTCTTACATCAATGTGATAACCAGCTATCACCAAAATGGGCCGACCTATGATAATTTGAGCATCGTCGGTTTCAGGCATATCAACTATAATGAAATCCTCCAACACCCAAATGTCTCCTATATTCACTGGCACATTATCCAATTTGCTTGTAGGTTACATCACAAAACCATCAGCCAACTGTAGTGAAAAAGGTGCGGCTAGTAATGATCCTAGGTGTAGCTTATGAAATAAAGAATAGGGCATTATGCTGATACTAGCACCTAAATCGCATTGACCTCTCTCAATTTCTACCTTTCCCATAATGCAGGGGATAAAAAAACTACCTGGGTCAGGGAGCTTAAGAGAAAAAATGATGGAGATCTCAACAGTTTCATTCTCTTTTGAATGTGGTAGTCTTCCCATCATTATTTCTCTCCTTATTTCCAGCCATAATTGTCTCTCTACCCTCTACCATTAGTGTATCCTTAGGGTCAATTAAGTCCTCTTCTTCCTTGATGGTAACATAGTTACAATGCTCACGATGGTTAGGTTTAGGCTTGCTAGGAAGTCTATCTGGGGGCGTAGATGAGAAAGTAGCTTTTTCAGCAATTTGGGCTTCTAACATTCTATTAGAAGTTGTAAGCACATCAACCTTTGAGGCTAATTGCTTAATATACTCATCTTGTTTTTGTTGCACCATAAGCATGCTTTCTATCATTGCTTCTAAATTAGACTTTTAGGGCATCTAAGAAGGGAATGGGGGTCTCTAAAAACTAGGGGGTGGTCTAGCATTCATAAGGGGCACATTTTGATGGGTTCGGATTAGACCTATAGGAGAAATTAGGATGATTCTTCCAACCCAAATTATGTGTATTAGAGTAAGGATCATTGGTCAGTCTTGGATTAAAATTTTGAACATAATTAACTTCATTAGGGTCTTGAAAAAAAGGACTCCCAACTTGACAATTCAAAGTCATATGCTCAATAAAACCACAAATTTCACAAGGGAAATGGGCACCAGAATTCACAGCATTAACATTCATGCAGCCCAGTCTTTGAGTCATGGCATCTACTTTAGCAGAAAGTAAAGTAAGTATATCAACTTCAAGCTTACCTCTAACCTGTTTGGGTTGGCCTCGTTCAGTTGACCATTGAAAGTTGTTTAGTGCTATCTCCTCGATTTGATTATAGGCCTCATCCTCAGTCTTGCTCGTCAGAGTTCCTCCGACTGCCGCATCAATAGTGGACCTCACAGATTGGGTCACACCATCATAAAAGGTTTGTATAATCATCCAACATTGAAGACCATGATGCGGGCACAAATGCAGTAGATCTTTAAAATGCTCCTAGGCTTCGTAGAGCATCTCATCATCTTTTTGTATAAAGTTAGTGATTTGATCTCTTAGGCTTGTTGCTTTGCTTGTAGGGAAAAACTTGGTGAGGAAGGCTCTTGTCAACTCATCTCATGTGGTAATGCGTCCAGATGGTTAGGAGTGTAACCAAGCCCTTGCTTTATCCCTCAATGAAAAAGCAAATAAGCACAGGTGAATCGCATCATTGGAGACTCCATTAAGCTTCAATGTGTTGCACACCTCTAAAAAAAACCGAGAGGGGTAGATTCAGATCTTCCAAAGGAGTTCCGCCGAACTGGGAGTGCTACACCATCGAAATGAGTCTGGTTTGAGCTCGAAATTATTGGCATCGATAATAGGGCGAGCGATGCTTAAGGTGATCCCTTGGACTCCAGAAGTAACGAAATCTCGAAGGGTCCTCCTTTGGTTACCTTCTCCTCCTGCCATGTTTAAATTCCTTCTTGCCTTGCGCCTTCGTTCTTCAATCGTTTGCTTTTTCCTCCTTAAGCAGAAAGTCCTCTCAATCTCAGCATCGGATTCATACAAGATTGGACTTTACATAAACTAGGAAAAATTCCTGTAAGCACTTCGAGCAACACTACCCGAGCAGCTAAACAAGAAAAGAAAATAAAAATAAAAGACAATAAAATACTTAGTCACTTTCGCAAGACTGTGTCAGTAGTTAACAATTTAGTCCCCAGCAATGGCGTTAAAAACTTGATCGAAACTAACTACTAACACCGCAAGCACATGGGTAGCTGTAGTATAGATAAAGATATCGTTTCACAGGGAATAATGTGACTTGCTGAGTCTTGTCCATCCGAATGTGCTAAGTAAAATTCTAATTCAAAGGATTCGATATAACAGCTTCTAATTCACAATTCTGAATCAATCAAAGAGAAAATATATCTAGGAATTCTCGCAGTTATGAAAGAGTATTGGATTAAAACGAATAGCATTTGCTTTTCTCTAATTGATCAATTTCAAGGAATTGTAATCTATCTAGAAATTTGATTTATTCTTTCGAAATCAATCAAATTTGCCTAAACTAAGCAAAAGTCGTTCTTTCAAACTAATTTACCTTAATTTAAGCTAAATATATTTGATTACTCGCTAGTCCTCCTAACATACAAATCTCTCTTTCGAGATGGCTCAACGCTAGGTTTAATCAAGTAGTGCAACAACCAAATGTCATCTTTTGGTTTTTCATTCGTTTGTTTTGAGTAAGCAAGCAAAATTTAGCCAAAAATCCACTCACAACATATCAAACACTTGATAAAAGAAATCAAACGAATCATAAAATAAGCACAATTTTTAAATTAAAACATGATCCAACAACACTTGCAAAAACTACTAAATCCTTAGATAAAAGAAAACTATGAGACATGATTAAGAAATAAACTAACCAACAAGTCGTCGAAATCTAAGAGAAAGGCTTGACTAAGATGGCCTTCAACCAACGGCTTTAAACCACCTTAAAAACCAAACACATACATTCAAGATTTCTCACCAAAACTAAAAATCAAACTAGAAAATAACAAAATTTGAGAAAGATAGAAAACCAAACTAAACTCTAATCTAATGCTTTTGTGTGCAAAGAATGCTTAAAGGGATTGCTTTCTACTGCTGCAGAATGAGGCTATTTATAGGAGAGCTCACTTGATCTCAGCCACACAGCCAAAGGAAGATGAAGAGGCTGCAGTTACAGGCTCACCACAGTTCATGGGGTGTACCAAGGTCTGTGAGGTGCACCACGGTCTATGGGGTGCACCACAGTCCAATCGGGGTCTGGGCTGGAACCAGACTTCTGCTCTTTTCTTGCTCTATGGGTGTAGCAACTCATGGTTGTCCATGGGGGAGGCCAAAATACATCTATTTATGGTCAAATGCTGGGTAAAAAGGCTAAAAATCCTGCAAATAACATCAAGTAACTATACCCAAGCATAAATCAAGAATAGAAGTGTAAATAATGGCAATAAGCAATAATTCTCCTAAAATTTGACACAAAATAACCTTAAAATGATGTATACATTAAGCACTTATCACATACACAATAGATACAACTAGCATGGCCAAAGTATTATTAAAACATAACACAAAACTTCATTATATCATTGCTACAATTGCTCGTATACATTCATATACATGGTTCCACAAAGAATATTGCATCCAACTGACTACCCAAGGCCAACCTTTACACATACCTCCTAACTAAAACACTACTTAGCCCTAATAAACTAAGTCTGCCACATGCCCAGAAGTAGGTGGACTAGTCAACACTATCGAAAAAACATGTCTAACTATATGCAATGTCATAACCTGTACAAAATTCACCTATCCAACTAGGTATACTATATACATGTGGGCTCAAAACATAATCTGTCTGGGTTGTCAACATAAAATATAAATCAATCTAATGATCCCCAGATGGATTATAGTCTAGGTCAGAATCATCCCCAAGTTCCCCGCCCGAGTCAAAACTGTTGTTTGAAACCTAACGGCCAATTGTAGATAAGGTCCACAATAGCCTACGTCTATGGACCATAACACTATGAAACTCAAAAATGAGGTCTGCACATGGGCTACCATACTAGCATAAAGCAAAAAGATGTAATGGCCATAGAAGTACCTGACGTCATATTTACTGCATATCGATCCATCTAACAAGGAGGAACATAAGTGAAGAACATGGGAGAGATAGACAGGCATTTCTACTATCATAACTCATAAGTCTCTAATATCATAAATCTCCAACGATATCACAACAACCCTCGCTGGCCAACTTTCTTACTCTCCTAACTCCACTCGCCATACTCCACATTCCATCAAGGAAGATCAAACTTGGCTCTGATACCAAATCTGTAACGTCCCCTAATTAAGCATGTTTCACTATTTGTAATCACTATTCTGATTCCCTCAATTACAACTGATAAACCTAATGACTTGGGCATTACTGTCGTCCCAACAGGACATGGCTTGCTATAAGTGTACTAGAGTTAACATAATTAGGCATAACTTTAACCATATGCATTTACTCATTAACCAATATAAGGTTTATACACTATAGTAAAGCAATTCACCACATAGTTTACACCTCCATACACTAAGGATTACAAAACACAGCACCAAAATATGCATGGTCTATATCACTATTGATTCATTTAAGTTTCCCTTACATACTTATTCTCTCCTGTTGATTCGTTAGTATGCGCCTCGGCTGACTTGCTAGCATGAGCGCGATTCACTGAGCTTTTGCCTAAAACAAAACATGAAAGCATTTCGAGCTATGAGCCGAAGCTCAGTACATGCATTCCTCTATTATTAAATGGTCATTGCATAAATTGGTTGGGCGTCTGTTTTACAATTCATTTTAAGTTAAAACAGCAAATGAGATAAATGTAAACTGCATTGCTAGTTATTATTTGATGGTGAACCCCTTGATACTGTTACGATCTATGAATAAGTGTACACCTGCCAAGCCGATCGAGGGAGCTGGCTTGAAGCCGCATGGGTAACTGAAGGGTAATGCACTATAATAGATAACTAATAGGGTCACTAATTATGTGATAAATCACTGTGTAAACTAATTCATTGATGCGCTTACCAAAACATAATAACTTTGATAACACGTGCTAATTTCTAAAGATACAGGCAATGAACGTATCTAAAGTCTTTAAAATGCAGTCTCACTTAATAATACTTATGCACAATGAGAAACGATAGACTAGGCCCCATTTATGCTTAAGAAATGTAGTTATAGGTAAATGCAGTTAGTAAACAACTCTCACCCCCATAATTTGTAACTTTATGGAAATTGATTAATAAAAGGGGCATCCACAATTCAAACAATTCAACATAAGATAAGCTATACTGAAATGATTTTGAAAAATAAATAAGTTAGGATCATTGAACTCGAAGTAAAACAAATCGAAGCAAAATAGACCAAAATGAAATAATTGAGGTGATAACGAAAGGATTTCAATAGATATAAATGGAATATGGATTTTTGATATTTTTAAAATGAATAATAAAAGATTTAATGCCAAGAGGGGTGTCGTGAGATTCATGAAAGCTCATATAACCCTAGTTTGGCACGATAGACACCGATCTTAAGTAATTACTCTCCCCACTTCTCAAATTTCATTCTCATTGCTCATATAACTCGGTTTTCCAACCCATGTGAGCTTCTATACACAATCAAAATTATTGAACTAACTAAACTTTGTAATTTCTTTACAACATCCATAATTATATAATATTTCCAAATGTCATGATTTCTTTCTTCCGTCATATTACCATTTGATGGTCTACTTTAGAAAATTCATATCTTTCATCCCGACATCCAATTGAGCTATAAAACCTAAATATGAAAAGCTCAAAAAGTCCCTCAAAACTTTCATTCATAGTGTAAACCATAATTACCACAACAGGGTTCTTAAATTTGGGTTAGAACACAACTGTGCACAACTTGGGTCCATCCTGTGAGGTCTTGGCAAAATGACCATAATGCTTTCCACAAAACTCAGAATGAAGCAATTCAAAAGACGCTTAAAAGATAACTCACTGATCTATCTATTCATCAAAAATCATAATTTGTGGATGGGCCGATCATTACCAATTTATTGGCAAAGTGAGCCCTGTTTTCTGCCAGTTTACAGCCACACTGCTTTTGTTTTCTCATTTCTTTTCACATAAATCCCCATCCAAAATCATTCTTTAAAATCATTTAACAAAGCCTTGTTCCTTCTCATCACCTTAAACGGCCATATTACTCAAAATCACTGCATAATCATATTTACAGGTTTCACAATCATTCCTTCCATAAAAACACTTGGAAAGCTTTCATAACCTTACTTATTTTGCATTAATAATTCGAACAAGCTCTTTTGGTCACTTATGGAATTTTATATAATCCAACAATTTTGACAAAACTCAAATAACACCATCCTTTTAGGACAAAAGCACATCCAACCTTTAAATTACATCTAATTCAATCTCAATAACATACTTGATTCCAAAAATCAAGTTAAACTATGTATAATCATGAAACTCTAGGTCATGCCACATTCAAGTTTCCATCCAAATCACCATAAATAAGTAAAATAATATCACCAACCATCTTTAAAGTTATTCTCCATGTTAGATCACAACAATCAAACAAACAAACACAAATCCAAACTCTCTTGATTCATACATTCTTGATCAAGCTCAAGCTCAATCCACCATCTCCAACATCCCCAAAAAATAATAAAATTTGCATAATAACATTTATTTTGACCACAAGAGCATAAATCTTAACTAGAATAATGATGAAAACCAAAAATACAATTAGATCAAAATAGGGTTTTACCTCACTTTATACTTGGATTTAAAGAGGAAGGGGTAGTAGGAGGCGGTGTTTGATGTTGGAGGAGGTGTGGGTGGTGGCTGGTGGGAGCAAGGGTGGCCAGCTAGTGGCTGGAGTGGTGGCAAGAGGGCTGAAAACAGTAGCAACTTCAGCAAGAGGGGCTGCCATGAGGGTGTGGAGGAGAGAGGAATAAGAAGACTGGATTTTTACTTGGTGGAAAGTAATGGTTTGTTATTATCTTGATGCTTAGCTAATATTTATCCACTCAAAAAGTGGCTTTTTGCTAATGATAATTAGGCAAAATGATGGTAATCAAGTTAATTTAATTACATCAAAATTTTCGGGCCACAATTTGAACCCAAAATGGATCGAGCCCAAATGAATTAGGCCAAACTTAATGACTTTGGGCCTAAAGTTTTGCATGGTTTAAAATTAAAATTTTGTGATATTATGAAAAATAATTTATCACCTATTCATATTTAGCGAGACCTAATATCGATTCACCCGAAATTCTTACAGTGTAACGCCCCCAAATTAAACATGTTTCACTGCTTGTGTTTTCCTTAATAAATCCCTTAATTATCATCTAGACAACCCAATGATAGGGGCATTACCGCCTCCCAAAAGGACAAGGCTTGAAACATAAGTGCTATAAACAATACAGTCAAGCATAGCTTCAATCATTCACATATGCACCTGATCAATCTATATATAATCAACTATTAACCAACATAAGGCTTTTACACAATAGTAAAAACAATTCACCATGTAATCTGCATCTCCATCCACTGAAGATTTCAATATACAACTCTAAAAATATGCATACACTGTATCAGTGTTGATCTATCCAGATTCCCTTACTCAACTCATTCTCTTCCACTGGTTTACTAGCATGAACTAAAACAAAACATGAAAAACATTTCGAACTGTGAGCCGAAGCTCAGTACATGCATTCCTAAATTGTTAAATGATCATTGAAATACTAGTTGGGCCTGCTTTGCAATTCATTTAAGGTCAAAATAGGGAATAAAATGAATATAAAATTGCATTGCTAATTATTATCTGATAGTGAACCCTTTGATACTGTTACGATCTATGGATAGGTGTACACCTGCCAAGCCGAATGGGGGACCTGGCCTGAAGCCGCATGGGTAACTGACAGGCAATGCCCTGTAACTGATGACTGACGGGTTCACTAATTAACTGATAAATCACTGTGCAAACTGATTCATTGATGTACGTACCAAAACATGATAACGTTGATAAATACACTCTGATTTCTAAAGATACAGGTAATGCACGTACCTTGAATCTTTAAAAATATCATCTGACTTGATAAATATATTCTGACTTGATAACACTTATGCAAAATAGGGAACGATAATTCGGCCTCAACTCTGTTTCATAAATGTCATTGTAAGTATATGTAACAGAAATTGAGTAATGAAATGGGATACATAACTTGTGCATTTCAATATAATAAACTGATTTTAATTCAATATAGGACAAGTTAAACTAAAATGAATTGATTTAAATTAGTTAGGATTATTGGACTTGAAATACAATAAATTGAAGCAAATTAGGACAAATGGAAATGATTGAGGTGATAATGAAAAGATTTTAATTGATATAAATGAAATATGGGTTTCTGATATTTCTGAAATGGATAACGGAACGTGTGATGCTTCTGAAATGGATAATAGAATGGTTAATGCTTCTGAAATGGGTGACAAATGGTTTACGCCATAAGAGGTGCTGTGAGGTTCATAAAAGCTCATATAACACCCTAACTTGGTCCAAAGGACACTGATTTTGAGTTATTAGTCTGCTCACTTCCCAAATTTCATTTTCACACTTATTTAACTTACTTTTCAACCCAAGTAAGCTCTGTACATAATCAAACTGGTTGAACTCACTACACTCTGTAATTTCCTTGCAATACGTATAATCATATAGAAACTTTGGAAAATATTTCTAAATGTCACAGTTTCTGTATTCACTCATGATATCGTTTGATGGTCTGCATTAGAAAATCCATATCTTTCATTCCTGACCTCCAAATACAATTTAAAATCCCAATGTGAAAAGATCATAATGTCCAATAAAACTTTTATTTAGGACACAAAGCATGATTCACATAGTAAGGCCCCTAAAATTAGGGTAGAACACAGACGTGCATAATTTCAGTTCAATCTGCGCAGTCGTAGCAAAATGACCATAACTTTTTCCACAGAACTCAGATTAAGGCGATTCAAAAGGCATTTGAAAGATAACTCATTGATCCATCTTCATACCAAAAATCACAATTTTTTAATGACCCAATTAATACCCGTTTTTCCGTGAAGTCTACTGTTCAAACCTGCTCCCAGTTTCAATATATTTTGTGCAGTCTTGAGTAAATTGATCATAACTTTGTCTACACAACTCAAAATTGAGTAATTTTAGAGCCTATTGAAAGCTAACTCATCAAGATATCACTACACTAAAAATCATAACTTTCTCATGCGTCGATTATTATTACTAGTTTATTCACAAACTCACCCCTATCTTGGGGTCTGTTTACAGCATAATAGCCCATATTGCAATCTTCTCTTGACATACACCCCCACTAAAATCACTATTTAACTTATATAAGTCCGAATGAACATCTTGATATTCATTACTAATGCCAAAGATCACAACATCTCACTTAAAACGATCAAAATCCAACATTTGAACATGAAGCTTGCATGAGTAAGATAAAACCCTAACCCTAACTTCAACTCCGACATGATCCATCACCAAGATGATTCTTAATTCTATAAAAACAACATCATTTTATCCTGATGTTTCATGTGGGATTTTCTGCTAGTGCTATCACAACATTGACCACTGGAAGTTCCATACTTTCTTCAAATGCACATGTTGGTTGCAGGTCATGAAATACTACAGGCTCCAACTCAGAAGAGTTGGATCCATTGATATTTTTAGATGCTTGGCCATCCGTTTTTGGATGATAAGAATTGCTGAAATTCAATCTAGCTCCAAAGACTCTTTGAAGTGCTTGCCAAAACAGGCTTAAAACTTCTGATCTCTATTGTAACACCTGGGATTTTTACCCCCTTCGGTAGCCGATTTCGCTATTGATATCGTTCTAAAATCGTATTTGGTCATTTCGATAAATTGAAACATTATTGATGTAGCTTGCTTGAGTGCTGATTTTATTGAAAAGAATGTGATTACTATCATTTTATTATCGGGCACTATAGTGAGCAGATTCCTGAATACGACTAGGATGTCGAATCTAGGGAATCATCATGTAATTTATCGAATCGAATCTTAATATAATCAAACGGTGAATAATTACCTACGATTATATTAATGATTACGGTTTAAGATGTTAGAGGTCGGAAATTTGATTTATGGTACAGTGAGCTGGTGTTACTAGCAGTTAGTAGCAAGAACCCAAAAAAAAAAATAATAATAATAATAATAATAATTAAAGGGGCCGAAGCCCCTTCTCGTCAAAAAGGGAGAGGAGAAGAACCGCGAGGGGGGGTTCCCGACCCCTGCCCGTGCCACACACCCATACACACCAGAGAAAGAGGGAGAGGGAGGGGGGATGAGCACCGGCGGGCTGCCGGCGAGGGGCAGCCGACTCCGGCCACGACCACCCCGGCCGATTCCCGAGTCAGAGCCAGCGAGGGAGAGGCAGATGGTGGGAGAAGGTGGTCGCAGGTGAGGGTTCAGAGACCCAGACCCACGCGTGACCGCCACGGTACGGCCGACCTCATAGGACGCCGGCGACAGGGCGGTGAACGGAGCAGGCAGAGGGGGAAAGAGACAGCAGCAATGGGAAGAACCGAGCCAACCCAAACCGAACCCTAAACGGGTCCTTTAGTTTGGATTCGAGGTGAGGTTCCTCTTCCTCCTAGTTATCTTTAAATTTGATGCAAGTTTATCGATTATAATATATTCGGGTTGAATTGGAACTGATAATTTATGCCTAGTGTACATATTGAGCGCATTGAACAAGTTATCCATTATATATATCGTTTATCGATTATGTGAAATGCATTCGATTGTACATATATAGTTATCGAATTATAATTGGTTATATGAGAACTATTCGATTTTACAATGACTCATTGATTTAGTAATTTAACTGTGTTTAGCGTCGATTTGAATCAAGGAATGTAAATCATGCTTGATATGTTAATTCGAAGTTAGGTTAACGTGTTCAGCATCGATTCAAGTTAATTAGTTCATGCATGAAAAAGAATGAAAAACGAAGTTAGTTTAACGTGTTTAGCGCCGATTCAAGTTACTTAAAAGATCAAGAGCGAAGTCATTTTTAACATGTATCGCTTCCACTCAAGTTAATTAACCAATGCATGTTAAAGGAATTCATTTCAAAGTTATTTAAACGTGTTTAGGCTCCATTCGAGCTAAACTAGCTGCTGCATGTACACAAATGAAATGCGAAGCTATTAAAATATATTTACTTTTCATTCGAACCTCTTTTTAGTACATTCATGCTTAGGAAAGTTACTTCGAAATGCATTGTATATGTTTAGAATCAAATGATGTTTGATTTACTGAATGAAGTGTTGTCGTTTATGGACACATGTGGCTATATGTACGCTTATTGTAACGCACCACTGAATGGTGCTGTTTGCTCAGGTAAGGGCAGTTCAGTGACCAGTTATAGTTTATCGATCATATGAAGTGTTAATTATTAATCATAGCAAGCAAGTTATTGATTCTCAATTGTTATGGTTAGCGAATATAGAAGTGTTTATATGATTGCTTCTCAATTGTTATGGTAAGCGAATATAGAAGTGTTTATATGATTGCTTCTCAATTGTTATGGTTAGTGAATATAGAAGTGTTTATATGATTGCTTCTCAATTGTTATGGTTAGCGAATATAGAGGAGATTGTGTAGTAAATTGAACAGAAGCTTATTGAATCTATACATATATGGGTTGCATTGACTAATTAGAAACGACGAGGGTATGGATGTCCATGATGAATTAAATGATTGAAGCCTGGAATCGTATAGAGTGCAAAGTGAGTGTGGGAAATTACTTTATCTATTGAATTAACGTGTTATGTGAGCCTCTCACTTGAGTTTCATTGTCCTACCAGCAGACAGGCACCAAAAGTTCAGTGTTTCATAGCTCTGCCAGTAGGCAGGCACCAAAAGCTCAGTGTTGTTTCATAGCTCTGCCGTTAAGCAGAAGCTTCAAAACTCAGTGTTTCCTAGTTCCGCTGGTAGACAGGAGACTCAAGTCCATTGAGTTATACCTATAACAATAAATAGAAAGTTTAACATCCACATCTCCTATAGCTCTGCCCATAGGCAGTAGAATCAAAACCATACATTGCAAAACGTCATCAATTAGTAGCGACCCAAGGGTAAACGAGAGAGAATCTGAAAGACCAAGTACGTACATTGCCTATGTTCTTCGAAAACTCATATATCTCTCAACAATGGAAAATTTAGACAAGATTCATTTAATGAATCGATTTCACAATGTTTTGTCGCATAAACAAGTGGCCCCGCTCATTTATCATTAGGGCTTATGCCCATCAATTATCAAGGCTTATGCCGACCAGTAACCCGCGCGCGACGTCAATTCAAGTTAATCATGTACTCATCAATTATCAAGGCTTATGCCGACCAATATACCCGCGCGCGGCATCAGTTCAAGATGTACATCGACCAAGGGGTTCACTTTCAGAAAATAAAAACAGCAAAGCAATTTCAATTCTTCATCCTCTCTCTCCTGATTGCAAAACAAAATGTTGGGATGCGGCCGGCCCAACTAATTTCACATAAAACTTATTTTACGGCATCGGAATGTACGTATGGAGCGTCGACTCACCATTCCAATGTTTTATGTTTTCTATTTAAGGAATGGGGAGAATTGAATAGTCATCCTCCTACGACACCAGAAAATAGCAAAGTAATGGACGTTAAACAATAGTAGATGCATCATTTCTTTACTGCTAACACTCTCTTAATATGCAGCTTCAATGAAGTTTCATGATGGTATACGACATACATTATATGATCAGGAATAAGCTGTAACGCACTGAGCATTACGTATTAAATTTTAGCTATTGTTGAGTAACATACAACGTTTGCACAACAGAAATCCCAGCAGTAGTGCTTAGGGGTTAAACCCCTTTCTTTTCATTGAGTTTATGAGTTCATATGAATTTCTTTTGGTAAGTTTAGGGTACGGCTGTTCTAAGGTGAACTCTTCAAAAAGGAGAACTGACAAACGACGGTCGTAAGTTATTATTGTATTGAAAACATTATGTTAGGGGGGTTATCCACCGCATGTTTATTGCTCACTTTCATCTGTTATTGTGCCCCCAGGTTTCTGAATTAGCCAGTAAAGGTCAGGCCAAGTAAGCCGAAATGGAGTTATTGCTGTCCTAGGAATCAAGCAACGTGCCTGCATGTGAGCTGCGAAGTGTAGTATAATATAACTGTTCATTTCTATGTAATTTAAGTCATCGTGTGCATGTGTTGCATATCATGTCGAGTAGCTCAGTGTGGTTGTTTATAATTGGAATGTAACCCCAACACCCCGGATGTGTGGTCCGTAGAGTCGTACCATCATCTAGTATTGAACTGTGCTGGTTGATATGCTCCAGGCGGGTGGCCCGTAGAGTCATGTACTCCGGCGGGTAGCCGTTGAGTTGATTTTATTCTTGCGTTGAATTGCAGGGAATTCAATGTAAGGCTTTAAGCCTGGGAAACGGTCAATTTTTAGGGGAGACTCTGTCCGTTTCGTCCCAGGATTTAAAGATAAACGCTAAACACTCCTGGCCTTGGGGTTGGGGGTGTTACTCATGTTACAAGCCTTGTCCTTTGGACGGCGGTAACACCCCAATCATTGGGTTTATTAGATATAATTGAGGAATTTATGAAGAAGAATACAAACAGTGACATAGGTTTATTTGGGGGTGTTACAGATTTGGTATCAGAGCAAGGTCCTGCGACCATAGGCCGTGAGCTAGGTCTTGCATTGCATATAGTCATCTAATAATGTGCGCGTGATGAGGTGCTGCATGTGCTTTTGTGTGCAAATGTGCTTTCGGTATGAAAGTCGATGTGTGCGTTTGTATTGCAATGATGTTTGATTGAGTCAATTTCTATGAGCATAAGCCTCTAAGTGTGCCTAAATGCTTTAGATGCTTACATGCTAAGTAAATCATGATTATTTCCCTTGACTGCAAGTTCCTTGGGGCAATACCCTATTATGTCACGTACATGTTAGCATCCTTTCCAGTAGTGTTGCGTATATGTCAAGGGAACTAAGCAAGCGCTTTGTATACGTGCGTGCCAGTGTGAGTGCTAATGACACTTGGATATGGCCTTAACTTGTATTGTTATGTGCACAGGGAGGCATTACTAATCTTCATTTGAATAATAGGCATAGAACGCTACTCACATGATCGGCATAATAGCGTGTTGGCCATATCAACCCTGACATACCTAGAAGGGAGATAAAAGAGAGAATCTAACAGACTTTGGAATTGTTATGCTACATGTATCACCTCGCTGCTATCTGAGGCAAAGGTTTATACCCTTTCAACACTGTTTATGCACCAACACCAAGTGTAGAAGCTAGCATGACTCATAGGAAAGGGGTAGAACCTTTCCATCCGTACTAAGCATGCCTTGGCCCTTTATGGTCACCTTACGTGACCAACGCACTGCAACACTTCGACCTTTGTTTATAAGACCATTGATGTCATTATCCTTATTCCTATAACTCGGAATTTCGAGGACGAAATTCTTTTAAGGGGGGAAGGCTGTAACACCTGGGATTTTTACCCCCTTCGGTAGCCGATTTCGCTATTGATATCGTTCTAAAATCGTATTTGGTCATTTCGATAAATTGAAACATTATTGATGTAGCTTGCTTGAGTGCTGATTTTATTGAAAAGAATGTGATTACTATCATTTTATTATCGGGCACTATAGTGAGCAGATTCCTGAATACGACTAGAATGTCGAATCTAGGGAATCATCATGTAATTTATCGAATCGAACCTTAATGTAATCAAAAGGTGAATAATTACCTACGATTATATTAATGATTACGGTTTAAGATGTTAGAGGTCGGAAATTT
Organism: Carnegiea gigantea; assembly: GCA_029747015.1. Taxonomy (NCBI): domain Eukaryota; kingdom Viridiplantae; phylum Streptophyta; class Magnoliopsida; order Caryophyllales; family Cactaceae; genus Carnegiea; species Carnegiea gigantea. Next base: position 57,240 of record JAKOGI010002903.1, read on the forward strand.
GATTTATGGTACAGTGAGCTGGTGTTACTAGCAGTTAGTAGCAAGAACCCAAAAAAAAAAATAAAAAAATAATAATAATAATTAAAGGGGCCGAAGCCCCTTCTCGTCAAAAAGGGAGAGGAGAAGAACCGCGAGGGGGGGGTTCCCGACCCCTGCCCGTGCCACACACCCATACACACCAGAGAAAGAGGGAGAGGGAGGGGGGATGAGCACCGGCGGGCTGCCGGCGAGGGGCAGCCGACCCCGGCCACGACCACCCCGGCCGATTCCCGAGTCAGAGCCAACGAGGGAGAGGCAGATGGTGGGAGAAGGTGGTCGCAGGTGAGGGTTCAGAGACCCAGACCCACGCGTGACCGCCACGGTACGGCCGACCTCATAGGACGCCGGCGACAGGGCGGTGAACGGAGCAGGCAGAGGGGGAAAGAGACAGCAGCAATGGGAAGAACCGAGCCAACCCAAACCGAACCCTAAACGGGTCCTTTAGCTTGGATTCGAGGTGAGGTTCCTCTTCCTCCTAGTTATCTTTAAATTTGATGCAAGTTTATCGATTATAGTATATTCGGGTTGAATTGGAACTGATAATTTATGCCTAGTGCACATATTGAGCGCATTGAACAAGTTATCCATTATATATATCATATATCGATTATGTGAAATGCATTCGATTGTATATATAGTTACCAAATTATAATTGGTCATATGAGAACTATTCGATTTTACAACGACTATTGATTTAGTAATTTAACTGTGTTTAGCGTCGATTTGAATCAAGGGATGTAAATAATGCTTGATATGTTAATTCGAAGTTAGGTTAACGTGTTCAGCACCGATTCAAGTTACTTAAAAGATCAAGAGCGAAGTCATTTTTAACATGTATCGCATCCACTCAAGTTAATTAACCAATGCATGTTAAAGGAATTCATTTCAAAGTTATTTAAACGTGTTTAGGCTCCATTCGAGCTAAACTAGCTGCTGCATGTACACAAATGAAATGCGAAGCTATTAAAATATATTTACTTTTCATTCGAACCTCTTTTTAGTACATTCATGCTTAGGAAAGTTACTTCGAAATGCATTGTATATGTTTAGAATCAAATGATGTTTGATTTACTGAATGAAGTGTTGTCGTTTATGGACACATGTGGCTATATGTACGCTTATTGTAACGCACCACTGAATGGTGCTGTTTGCTCAGGTAAGGGCAGTTCAGTGACCAGTTATAGTTTATCGATCACATGAAGTGTTAATTATTAATCATAGCAAGCAAGTTATTGATTCTCAATTGTTATGGTTAGCGAATATAGAAGTGTTTATATGATTGCTTCTCAATTGTTATGGTTAGCGAATATAGAAGTGTTTATATGATTGCTATAGCATAGAATGTTTATAATTCAAATAGAGGAGATTGTGTAGTAAATTGAACAGAAGCTTATTGAATCTATACATATATGGGTTGTATTGACTAATTAGAAACGACGAGGGTATGGATGTCCATGATGAATTAAATGATTGAAGCCTGGAATCGTATAGAGTGCAAAGTGAGTGTGGGAAATTACTTTATCTATTGAATTAACGTGCTATGTGAGCCTCCCACTTGAGTTTCATTGTCCTACCAGCAGACAGGCACCAAAAGTTCAGTGTTTCATAGCTCTGCCAGCAGGCAGGCACCAAAAGCTCAGTGTTGTTTCATAGCTCTGCCATTAAGCAGAAGCTTCAAAACTCAGTGTTTCCTAGTTCCGCTGGTAGACAGGAGACTCAAGTCCATTGAGTTATACCTATAACAATAAATAGAAAGTTTAACATCCACATATCCTATAGCTCTGCCCATAGGCAGTAGAATCAAAACCATACATTGCAAAACCTCATCAATTAGTAGCGACCCAAGGGCAAACGAGAGAAAATCTCAAAGACCAAGTACGTACATTGCCTATGTTCTTCGAAAACTCACATATCTCTCAACAATGGAAAATTTAGACAAGATTCATTTAATGAATCGATTTCACAATGTTTTGTCGCATAAACAAGTGGCCCCGCTCATTTATCATTAGGGCTTATGCCCATCAATTATCAAGGCTTATGCCGACCAGTAACCCGCGCGCGGCGTCAATTCAAGTTAATCATGTACTCATCAATTATCAAGGCTTATGCCGACCAATATACCCGCGCGCGGCATCAGTTCAAGATGTACATCGACCAAGGGGTTCACTTTCAGAAAATAAAAACAGCAAATCAATTTCAATTCTTCATCCTCTCTCTCCTGATTGCAAAACAAAATGTTGGGATGCGGCCGGCCCAACTAATTTCACATAAAACTTATTTTACGGCATCGGAATGTACGTATGGAGCGTCGACTCACCATTCCAATGTTTTATGTTTTCTATTTAAGGAATGGGGAGAATTGAATAGTCATCCTCCTACGACACCAGAAAATAGCAAAGTAATGGACGTTAAACAATAGTAGATGCATCATTTCTTTACTGCTAACACTCTCTTAATATGCAGCTTCAATGAAGTTTCATGATGGTATACGACATACATTATATGATCAGGAATAAGCTGTAACGCACTGAGCATTACGTATTAAATTTTAGCTATTGTCGAGTAACATACAACGTTTGCACAACAGAAATCCCAGCAGTAGTGCTTAGGGGTTAAACCCCTTTCTTTTCATTGAGTTTATGAGTTCATATGAATTTCTTTTGGTAAGTTTAGGGTACGGCTGTTCTAAGGTGAACTCTTCAAAAGGAGAACTAACAAACGACGGTCGTAAGTTATTATTGTATTGAAAACATTATGTTAGGGGGGTTATCCACCGCATGTTTATTGCTCACTTTCATCTGTTATTGTGCCCCCAGGTTTCTGAATTAGCCAGTAAAGGTCGGCCCAAGTAAGCCGAAATGGAGTTATTGCTGTCCTAGGAATCAAGCAACGTGCCTGCATGTGAGCTGCGAAGTGTAGTATAATATAACTGTTCATTTCTATGTAATTTAAGTCATCGTGTGCATGTGTTGCATATCATGTCGAGTAGCTCAGTGTGGTTGTTTATAATTGGAATGTAACCCCAACACCCCGGACGTGTGGTCCGTAGAGTCGTACCATCATCTAGTATTGAACTGTGCTGGTTGATATGCTCCAGGCGGGTGGCCCGTAGAGTCATGTACTCCGGCGGGTAGCCGTTGAGTTGATTTTATTCTTGCGTTGAATTGCAGGGAATTCAATGTAAGGCTTTAAGCCTGGGAACTCTGTCCGTTTCGTCCCAGGATTTAAAGATAAACGCTAAACACTCCTGGCCTTGGGGTTGGGGGTGTTACTCATGTTACAAGCCTTGTCCTTTGGACGGCGGTAACACCCCAATCATTGGGTTTATTAGATATAATTGAGGAATTTATGAAGAAGAATACAAACAGTGACATAGGTTTATTTGGGGGTGTTACATCTATCAGGCACTATATCTGAGAGAATCCCATGACAAAATCCCTTGAAATTGAATCCCTTTCTCAAGATTTTGCTTTACTCCTTGGAGCTCAGGATCACTATCTTAATTCACTCGAGTTTCCTTTATTAGGGAGGGCTGCAATGTAAGTGCCAGCAATTAAACATTCGCCTTTCTGTGCGACATTAATTGAATGGCTAAGTCCTCAAGCTCTCTCAAGAGATTCAGTTGAGTAGTTACTACAATGTTCAAGGTATGTTTTGCCTTCCTATTCAGGGCATCTACCACAATATTTCCACTTTCTTAGTTGACATTGGATCTGCCACAACTAATGTTTCATGTAAATTGAGCTTCTTCTGAGTGAAGATATATTTCAAACTTTGATGATCAGTATAAATCTGCATGGTACCCTATATAAGTAATGTCTACCAATTTATTTTTTTTTCCATGTAAAAGCTACAACTGCTAACTTCAAATCATGGGTAAGATAATCCTTCTCATAAGGCTTGAATTGTTGGGAGGCATAAGCCACCAGTTTAACTTCTTACTAACTTTATAGCTTTCTTCAACAAATTGGTCAGGGAGGACAATATTTGACAAAAACTCAAAAGTTTCTAGTCTCAGTACATTGGTGAGTGTTAGGTACTTTGTAACTGTTTTCACCTTTTGTAAATCAACCTTAATCTCTTCCTTTGAAACCATATGTTCCAAACATACCATTGCTTCTAACAATACTCATGCTTCTTGTATTTGCTATGTAATTGATGTTCCTTTAAGGTCTATAATGCTGTCCTCAAATAAATAGTATACTCATCTTTGTCCTTGGAGTATTTCAAGACATCTTTTACATACACCACCACAACTTGTCTAGATATGGTTTGAAACTCTATTCATAAGATCTGTAAAGGCCACGGGGCCGTTGATTAGGCCAAAAGGCATCACAGTGAATTTATCATGACCCAAACATGGTCCGTAGTGTGATTTTGATAATGTTTTCAGGTATAATCCTAAATTGATGGTACCCTGACCTCAAATCAATCTTAGATAAGACTCATGTTCCCTGCAGTTGATCAGTCATCTACTTGAGGTGATGGGTATTTGTTTTTGTTGGTGATCTTGTTCCGCTCCCTGAAATCAATGCATAACCTCAAGGTTCCATTCTTTTTCTTTACAAATAGAACTAGGCATCTCATTGAAGAACATTTGGATGGTCTGATAAATACTTTCTATAATAGCTCATCTAACTGAATCTTCAGTTTTCTAAGCCCCGTTGGCGCCATACGATATAGGGCTTTGGAGATAGATTGAGCATCAAGGATTAATTCAATCTCATAATCAATTTCTCTTTGCGGAGTACTCCTGGTAATTCTTTAGGAAAACATCTCTGAATCCACTAACTATAGGGATGTCTTCTACTTTTTCTTCCTTAGGTTAAATGTTAATAGCATAACACCAATATACACTATTTCCTTGACATAAGAGCTCACTTGTTTGCATAACAAAATTTAAAGGATAAGGTTTTTGCTCTCTTTGATCATGAAGCGTATTTCTCTCCCTTGTTCTTCTCTTGAAATAACCTTAGGGTCATCACAACCTATCTTGACCCCAAAAGTACACAACCAGATCATTTCCAAAATGATATCAAAGTCTGATGAGTCAAAATAAATCAGAACTCCAGGGAATACTACCCCTCCAATAATAATTGAAACAAATTTATGAGAGATAGAACACTCAACTCTAAAGTCATTGGATAACTTAAGTCCATAATTGATTTCTGCCTTCTTATTCTCAAGGTTCACTTGCATGTCAGATCATGTGAATATAAATGAATGAGTGGCAACTGAATCAATCAATACACAAAATGGCTTCGAAATAAATGAGAGTTCCAGTAACTACCGCACCAGAGGTGGCAGTATCCTTCTTGCTTAACACATAAGCCCTTCTTACAGCTGCGGGCCTTGAAAGTGAGAGCCCTTATCTACAACCTTCAGTTTTCAAGAGCAGGCAGCGGTGAGGTGCTCTGGGCTACCACACCATCTGCATTTGTTAGTTCCCACTTGGCAATCTAGAGCGATGTAGTTAGTTCTTCCGCAATTCTACTGCAAGTGAAGTCAGGCCCTACAAGTCTATTCTTAACAGTATTTCATCAAATATCGGATTCACTAGTTAGATAAAATGTTCCATTGTTCACCTTTTTCTCCCCTGGAACCTCTACTACAATGAAAATTTTCTCCATTCTAGAATCCATTCTTAAGGTTCCACTGGGTCATACTTTCCACTTTAGAGTTCTTTAGTATGAATCAGCTGAAGACGGTTTTTCAAGGGGCAGTAACCCATCAAAATTTCTCACTGATGTAATCCAAATTCATGGCAAAGATTTTGATTGTCAAACTTAAGCTTTATACAAGTGATCTTCCCAAGAAAACTTAGATTGAATCAACCAAAATGGGTAGACACATCACGTTTCCCTTAGCAATGGATTCCACAAGTTTGATAATAACCAACCTTTATACAAAGCGTAGTTAAGATTTACCTTCTATTCAAACATGCTATAAAATTATCATCTATTGACATAGGTGCAACCCAATCATAATCCAGCTACTGGTAACAATTGAGCTCTTAAAAACAGGAAAAAGTGATCAGAACTAATGAAGATATGACATGAGAGTGAATGATGATGCAACTGGATGGGGTGATGCCATGAAGACAAAACGATGAAGCCCCTGGTCAAGTGAGGCATATCCAACAGTTGATCATCCAACAAGGACAATGGTAGATGGTATGTCATCAGAAAGTGCAGTGAAATATTTTCAAGAGTAATGTCTACTTCACGGATGGAGGTGGAGTCAATGAACTGCTTGCAAAAGTTTGGACAATTTAAGTAAGTCTTGCATTATAATAGATTAAAGCAAAATATCTCTCTAATGTGCCCTTAGTTTCTCTTATATGGAATAGTCTGTACCATCAGACTTCTCGGCAAGATTTCATTAACCACTGGTCTTCAAATATGCTGCAATATGGGTCATTAGAAAACTTACTTTCTGAACTTTGACATAGACTAACCAAAACATCTCTATCTGATGGAATGCATAGGCTGTAAGTAGACTAAACTCAGACCTTGTGCATTAGGATTCTACTCAATTTGCAGACTTTGACTTGTCTAACAGTTTTGAACAACCAAATGACCTCCAATCCACTTGAAACTTGTTTCATATGAAAGATATCTCTCTAACCTTAAATTCAGGATAGGAAACCCTTGCGTAAATCATGTTGATCATGAACAAAAGTTACTTCAAAGTCGGTCCTTATGCAATGATCAAAACTATCAAGTTGATTAGCCTTGTATATTCTACCCATACTTGGTGTTCCCTATGCATTTAACCTCAAAATGAGTCAAGGGCCTTTTATAGGACACATTTGAAACAACCCCCAATCCTAGGGCTACGAGTGTTAATGATTCTGAAATTTCTGGGGTGAAACGGACAGAGTTTCGCCTGTAAACTGGCCAATTCCCAGGCTTAAAGCCTTACATCACATCATCTGCATTGAATAGAAGTATAAAAAGATACCAAATCAAGCTCAACGGCTTCACGCCGGAGACCACAACTCTACGGGCTACACACTCGGAGTACAAGGGTTTACATCCCAAAAATAAACAATTCAAGCTAAAAGAATGGCATACCAATCAGATGGATGGCTCATATGACCATACATATCTAAATGCATTGGAACACCTTTAACTTATTGTTAAAAATCACCCTCGAATCTAATGCTTGAGATCAAACTATATACACATTGTATGGATCTATCTGACAAAGAAGAATATAGAAGTAGAATATATGAGAGATAAGCAGTCATTACTATTGTCACAAATCTCCAATGATATCATAATAATCTTCATTCCTCATTAACCAACTTTCTCAATATCTTAACTCTATAATCCATATCCCATAAAGAAAATCTCAACCTGGCTCTGATACCAAATCTGTAATGCCACCAAATTAAACATGTTTCAGTGCTTGTGTTTTCCTTAATAAATCCCTTAATTATCATCTAGACAACCCAATGATAGGGGCATTATCGCCGCCCAAAAGGACAAGGCTTGAAACATGAGTGCTATAAATAACACAGTTAAGTATAGCTTCAATCATTCACATATACACCTGATCAATCTATATATAATCAACTGTTAACCAACATAAGGTTTTTACACAATAGTAAAAACAGTTCACCATGTAATCTGCATCTCCATCCACTGAAGATTTCAATATACAACTCTAAAAATATGCATACACTATATCAGTGTTGATTCATCCAGATTCCCTTGCTCAACTCATTCTCTTCCGCTGGTTTACTAGCATGAAGACGATTCTCTGAGCATTTGCCTAAAATAAAACATGAAAAACATTTCAAACTGTGAGCTGAATCTCAGTACATACATTCCTGAATTGTTAAATGATCATTGAAACACTGGTTGGGCCCGCTTTGCAATTCATTTAAAGTCAAAATAGGGAATACAATGAATATAAAACTGCATTGCTAAGTATTATCTGATAGCGAACCCCTTGATACTGTTACGATCAATGGATAGGTGTACACCTGCCAAGCCGACCGGGGGACCTGGCCTAAAGCCGTGCGGGTAACTGAAGGGTAATGCCCTGTAACTGATAACTGATGGGATCACTAATTAACTAATAAATCACTGTGCAAACAGATTCATTGATGTACTTACCAAAACATGATAACGTTGATAAATACACTCTGACTTCTAAAGATACAGGTAATACACGTACTCTGAATCTCCAAAAATATCATCTGACTTGATAAATATATTTTGACTTGATAACACTTATGCAAAATGGGGAATGATAATTAGGCCTCAACTCTATTTCATAAATGTCATTGTAAGTATGTGTAACAGAAATTGAGTAATGAAATGGGATACATAACTTGTGCATTTTAATATAATAAACTGATTTTAATTCAATATAAGACAAGTTAAACCAAAATAAACTGATTTAAATCAGTTAGGGTTATTGAACTTGAAATACAATAAATTGAAGCAAAATAAGCCAAATAGAAATGATTGAGGTGATGATGAAAAGATTTTAATTGATATAAATGAAATATGAGTTTCTGATATTTCTGAAATAGATAACGGAAGGTGTGATGCTTCTGAAATGGATAATAGAATGGTTAATGCTTTTGAAATGGGTGACAAATGGTTAACACCATAAGGGGTGCTATGAGGTTCATAAAAGCTCATATGACACCCTAACTTGGTCCAAAAGACACTGATTTTGAGTTATTACTCTGCTTACTTTCCAAATTTCTTTTTCATACTTATTTAACCCAGTTTTCAACTCAAGTAAGCTTCTGTACATAATCAAACTGGTTGAATTCACTACACTTTGTAATTTTCTTGCAATACCCATAATTATACAGAAACTTTGGAAAATATTTCCAAATGTCACGGTTTCTATATTCACTCATGATATCATTTGATGGTCTGCATTAGAAAATCCACATCTTTCACTCCTGACCTCTAAATACGATTTAAAATTCCAATATGAAAAGATCATAATGTCCACTAAAATGTTTATTTAGGATACAAAGCATGATTCACATAGTAAGATCCCTAAAATTAGGGTAGAACACAGATGTGCACAATTTCAGTTCAATCTGCGTAGTCGTAGCAAAATGACCATAACTTTTCCCACAGAACTCGGATTAAGGCAATTCAAAATGCATTTGAAAGATAACTCATTGATCTATCTGCATACCAAAAAGCACAATTTTTCAATGACCCAATCAATACCCGTTTTTCCGTGAAGTCTACTGTTCAAACCTGCTCCCAGTTTTAATGTATTCTGCGCAGTCTTGAGTGAATTGATCCTAACTTTGTCTACAGAACTCAAAATTGCGTAATTATAGAGCCTATTAAAAGCTAGATCATCTAGATATCACTACACCAAAAATCATAATTTTCCCGTGCACCGATTATTACCAGTTTATTCGCAAACGCACCCCTATTTTGGGGTCTGTTTACAGCATAACAGCCCATATTGCAATCTTCTCTTGACATACATCCCCACTAAAATCACTATTTAACTTATATAAATTAGAATAAACATCTTGATATTCATTACCAATGTCAAAGATCACAACATCTCACTTAAAACGATCAAAATCCAACACTTGAACATGAAGCTTGCATGATTAAGATAAAACCCTAACCCTAACTTCAACTCCAACATGATCCATCATCAAGATGATTCTTAATTCTATAAAAACAACATGATCCGTCATCAAAATAACCAAAATAAGAAGCAAAATAAAAAATTCAAATAACAAGATTGAAGTCACTTGCTTTGAGCTCGAAATAAGCAGAGATGGAGATGATATTTGGTGATTTTGAGGGTGGAAGATGGTAGCCGCTGGAGGGAGGTGGTTGGAGATTGCAACCTTTGCCCGAGGTTGGTAGAAAAGTGGCCGGAAATCACCAAAAGAAGGGCTGGGCTGCTGCTGCTGGGGGTGGCCATGGGGTAGAGAGAAGGAGGAGAAAAGAAGAGAGAGAGAAAGCAATTTGAGTTTACTTGGTGCAAATGAAGCTTAGGCAAAATAAATACTTGGCTGAGATTTGATCCTCAAAAGCTACTTTTGCTAAGTAGTGATTAGGCCTAATTAAGGGTAATTAGGCAAATAAATAGAGTCAAGTCTTGGTGGGCCAAAATTGGCCTTCAATGGGCTCGGGTTCGAAAACTAGCTCAAATCGAGTGCGCTTGAAATATATTATTTTTTGGGTTCAAAGCTCGAGATTTAAATGTAATGTCATGAAAAACAATTTAATCTTTTAAATCATAAATATCGAGGCCTACTATCAATGTTTTCCAAAATTGTCCTGTAAATGAAACTCGAATTGCAAAGTGGGGCTCGAAATGAATTTTCCCAACAGGGATGATTCAATGAGATAAATAAATGTGAAAAATAAATAACATGGCTTAATTAAATAAATAAATATGGTTTAGGTTCGGGCTATTACATATAGTAAATGAAAGTCGAATTGCAAAGTAGGGTCTAAAATGAATTTTTTTTCAACCGGGATGATTATATGAGATAAATAAATATGAAAAATTAATGACATAGATTAATTAAATAAATAAACATGATTTAGGGTCAGGCTATTACAGTTGGTTTTTTACGTAAAAGCAGATTTATGATGAAGCAACTCCCTACTTTTCACAAAGTCACCTTGGATTTCACGAATCAGGTGATGTAGTACTTCCTTTAAACTGTTGCATAGTTGCTTGATGAAGCATTCATAAACTATCTTGCAGCATGAAATGGGCCCAAATTTAGTAAGCATGCTAAGGTAAGGACCTTTGGGCAACATAACTACGTTGGTTGTGCTGAAGAACCTGGGTATGATTCCATTATCAATTAATTCATGCATAACAGCATATACTAGAGGACCAACAGTGCGTCAACAAGCTTCGAAACTTGAATAGCCATCTGGACCTGGTGATTTAGTATTGACAATAGAGAAGAATGCCTCCCTTACATGTTGATCAAAAAAGGGGGAGCATAACCTTAATTGTTATTCAATTGTAAGTAGAGGTTAGGTTAGAATAGTTAAAACTTCAATCTTGCTCTGTGAACACTTTGCTTCCCTTGTAGCTCACTTAGAACTTGGCCATGACTTTGGCCACCTCTTCAAAACCTTCAACCTTCTGGCCATTATGATCATGCAATGTGTAAATGTTAGTAGCCATTTTCCTCTACTTAGCTACAGCAAAGAACATCCTTGTGCTATCATCCTCAATTCCAATCCCATCAGCTTTGGTCTGGTGTTTGGTAACTGACAAAGCAAACTAAGTGATGTTTAATTTACTCTTTTCTTAGAGCCTCCACATGTCATAGAATGCAGGATCTTTCATCCACATGTCACAAAACATGAAAGAATGCTTCTGTCTTGGACAAGCAAGGAATTAAAGCAATAGAGGAGTGTGATCTGATAAGCCTTAAGACATCTACGTCGCTTGGATAAAAACAAAAGTTCCATGCTAATAGAAATTTGTCATGGCCTAATTAATTCTTGAGCAGATTGTTTTATTTGTCAATGAGAAAAAAAGACAACTCCTCCTCATTTCTTATAGCTTACAATCTTCCATACACTCAGCAAGATATTCAATTTTCATATCTAAAACCTCTACGCCCCCAATTCCATCTTTATCACACAAAATGGAGTTAAAATCATCAATAGTGCACTAGACATCCTTGGCATTATAAGCTACTAAAATCACATCTGCCCATAGTTACATTTTTAATGCTTAAAAATTTTCGAAAATTCCTTTTAGGGGACACTTGAAACCAGCCTTGCTACATGCACAGATGTATGTCGATGTAACGTTGCTTATATCTGAATCCCCTAAGATCCCACGAAAGAAAACCCATACAGGGAATTGTTGAATATACACATACATAAGTGTGCGCGTGTACGCATGCACAAATATATACATATATATACATATATACATATATAAATATATATATATATATATATATATATATATATATATATTATGTAACGTATATATTTCAGACATATATATGTGTATATGTAAGTATGTATATATATATATGTGTGCATATATATATATATTATATATTATATATTATATATATATTAGTATATATGCATATATATATATATTAATATATCATCCACACCACACCACACACACACCACACACACACCTACATACATACATGCATATATAATACATACACAACACATATATATATTATATATATATATATATATATATATATATATGTAAATATACACGTACATATATATATATATATATATACACACACACACACACACATACATACATACATACACACACACACACACACACACACACAAATATATATGTGTGTATATATATATACACACACACACGCACACATACACATAGTTATGCATACATACACGCACACATATATATATATACACACACACACACACACCCGCGCACACACACACCCGCGCACACACACACACACACACATATATATCTATGCGCGCATGCCCACATATAAACATATACATATATAAATACATATGCGCAAAAAAAACACACACACCCTCACACACACACATACATATATTTATACATGCATACATACATACATACATACATACATACATACATACATACATACATATATATATATATATATATATATATATATATATATATGTAGGTGTGTATATATTATTATACACACACACACACATATGCGTGTGGGTGTGTGGTGTGTGTGTCTTAATATTCTATATATATATATATATATATATATATATAGTATATATATATATAATATATATATAATATATATATAATATATATGTATATGTATGTATGTATCCATATATGTAATGTATGTAAGGTTCCCTAACGCCTGTATCTCCCCAAACTTCGTGAAAGTGGGACCCAGACTTCGTCAAAGTGGGGAGTTGTTGTATACGTGCATCTTGTGTGTGTGTGTGTATATATATATTGATTATGTATATTTTATATTATATAATATATTTATATATATATATATATATATATATATATATAATTATATATTATATGATGATATATATACATGACACATATACATACATATATAGATATTATATATATATATATATATACATATATATATATACCATTATATATACACATACATATATCTATATGGGTATATGTAAGACCCGCCTTCGTTATTTTTACGTTAAGTTGCCTGTCTTGCTTTTTACGTTATAAAATCGTATTTTTTAGTAACCGTATGAGTTAAATTGTTGTCGATGTGCTTATGAGAGCTAATAATTTTATAAAACAAAAGGGGGTTATTATTCCTATTATTGATTTTAAAGTCAATTCGTGTCATTTATACCTTTAAATAATATTAATAGTTTAATTTAGTTGTTATTTGATTTATTTAGTCGTTTCCCGAGTACAATTAGGATTTCAAAACCTCAGAATTAGTTTCGAGGTTCATGAAAATCGAACCTTTATATATTTGGGAACGAATAGTCGATAGAAGATCATTTTAGCGACTGGGCCTAGAATAGGAGGTTGCGAGATCGAACTAGCAATTGTAGTTGACTAAGCTATTGACCAAAACAACCAAACTAAAAAAAGGGAGGAAAAAAACATAAGGGGCCGAAGCCCCTTTCTCTATCAGGCAGAAAGAGAGAAGGACGACGGGGGGGGAGAGGTCTCCAAACCCTGGCCGTAACCCACGCATGGGTGAGAGAGGAAGAGAGAGCGGGGGGCCGACGGGCGGCGAGCTGGGGCTGACGGACGGCATTGGCGGTGCACTGGCGAGTTGGGCGCCGGCTGACCTCTGTCCCATCGCAAGGAGAGAGCGGGGGGTCGAGCAAGAGAAGGAACGGGGGGGCGCGACGAGGCTTCAGACGCCGATGGGCGGCGCGACCAAGGCCGGTGAACCGACGGCGGTTGAGCTTGGTTCTGGCAGCCACCAGAAGCAGCAACGATGAAGGGCTAAAATGGTGGGGTTGCCTCGAGTATGTGCTTAGCAGCAGAGAGGGACGAAATTCGGGTCCCTAAGCGTCCCAATTCAGCCCCAAAACCCCAAAATCGAGTCCTCTAGCTTGGAGTCCAGGTGGGTGTTCCTTGCCTCCTAAATTAGTATTAATTTCGCAAATGTTTTAGAGGAATTGGTCTTGCATGTTAGATTAGGGCAGCCAAATTTGCTAGAAATGTGTTGCCTGAAATTGTAATTTGAGATGAATCATATATGATTAGCTTCAAATTGAATCAATTTCGTTAATTCATGCATGAGATTTAATTTCGAAACGAATTATGTATGTTTAGCTTCGATTCAAATCAATTTAGGTGAATTATACTTGAAATGTTAATTCGAAGTGGTTTATATATGTTTAGCTTCGATTCAAATCAATTTAGGTGAATTATGCTTGAAATGTTAATTCGAAACGATTTATATATGTTTAGCGTCAATTCGAACCAATGGACGTAAATTATGCCTAAAATATTAATTCGAAATGAATTATGTATGCTTAGCTTCGATTCAAATCAATTTTGTTAATTCAAGCTAAAAGTTTTAATTCGAAGTAAGGTAAGCATGTTTAGCTTAGATTCGAATTTATTTACTTAATGCATGCCTGAAGATGTCATTCGAAATGAATTATAAACGCTTAGAATTAACATATATATGATTAGTCGTGTTATAATCATATATGAATCATAATCACATATGAATCATAATCATATATTAACTTCGAAATGAGTCGTAACTATTTAGAATTAACGTATAAATATGCTCAGTTATTTCATAATTGTTGGTTAATTTCAAAGTGAATTGTAAGAGTTTAAAATCAGCGTATATGAGAGTTTGGTCGTTCCATGATCGTTTATAAACTTCGAAGTTAATCGTTTTATGTTTAAATAGAGACTTGATTCATGTTAAGCTTGAAAGGCATGAATAGTTAAGCTTGAATGGCATGAATAGGCTTACATGTAACTTCGAACTGATACTTGTCTATTTAGTTGAATTATACTTATACAATAGCTTTAGATATAGTATTTGAATGACAAACTGAGCATGTTTACGTCCCCTAACTGCCATACATGAATGTAATCATGTTTCACGCCTAGTTAGTTTAACTTGGCTTACTAAATTAAGGTCGTATGAGTGTCTATATGTATAAATGTGTGTACGATGTACCGTTGGTTGCAGCGCACTGGTAATTGCTAATTGCTTACTCGGTAAGTTAAGCATGGGTA